>WSFP011254248.1:0-55731 GCA_009831015.1 Picea engelmannii | reverse complement strand
GTTTGAATATTATAGAGAAGACACAATTAGTCCATTTAGTGATGTGTCATAATTATTCCAAATTAACAAATTTTTAGATTATGCAAAAATAAGTGATATCCTGCACCATGAAATTACAACCAAAAATAACGGGCAACAATTAAATAATGAAAGAACAACCATAATCTGAAACCCTAGAAGAAATATATAAAGTAGGACAACCTTCTCATTGAACAAATAACCAACAATACATTATTCTTCAAATCCGATTTCATGACAAGATTAAAATAAACATAATGTGTCACACTTAATCTTACTCCTTAGCTAGGACAGTGCTCAAAAATAGAATGGACAACCCTAACCATAAAATTACAACAACAAATATCATTCAATAGTTCAAGGTTACATCTAGGATTAGGAAGGGTTACAACCAATGTTTTAAAAAATGATTCGAGTCAACCTGAACTTGGTCAATTTGGTTGATTTGACCAACATATATACTAACTTGTCTTGTTGCTTGGTTTGGAGGGTCGGTTTGGTACTGCAAGGGCTGAATCAATGCATGACTCATCTAGTTTGGTACCAAACCAGTCCTACTCCATCGAGTCTGTACCTACTTGGTTAGTTTGGTACCAAACTAGTCCTACTCTATTGAGTCTATACCTACTCGCCCGAGTAGGTATTGGACCCCATTGTGGCAGACTTGGTGTGAAAAACTAATTTTTTCTTTAAAAGAGGATTTCATTCTCATTTTTCCTCATATGCTTGAACCACAAATGCTAGCAATTGATGATAATGTTAAATTCTTTTATCCTTTTTTTTATCACTTTAGTTAAATTTTTAATATTACCATTAATTGTTTTAGGATATTTGAGAGTGGTTCCAACCTCACTGGATTAGTATGATTGCAACATTTTCATTAGATTCTATCACGTATGAGGGTATGTGATTTGGAATTTAATCAAGAGCACCAATCCCTTTATGTACCTGGATGTTGGTGGTATTGATTTTTGAACTCCTTTGTCATGGCCTTATAAAAAATGTACTCTTCACTCAAACCAAAATCATTGATTAAGCATGTTAAGATTTTTCTACCAT
The DNA here is from genome assembly GCA_009831015.1 of Picea engelmannii. Classification (NCBI taxonomy): domain Eukaryota; kingdom Viridiplantae; phylum Streptophyta; class Pinopsida; order Pinales; family Pinaceae; genus Picea; species Picea engelmannii. Next base: position 54,654 of record WSFP011254248.1, on the reverse strand, counting down.
ATTATAAGGATTGGATTAGGCAGTTTCATAAAAAATGGTTGGTGTTGATTGATGTCCCTACAGGATCAAGGTAGAGGAAAAGGGTGATACTAATGATGAGGATCCCAATATAATCAATGATGGAACATTTCTTGTCATTGAAAGGTTCTTGCTCATTTATTCATAATGCTTTCTTTCAAAGTTTCAATAATTTTTTGGAATCATGGTTTGGAATATTTATAATATATTTTTCATTAAAATTTAAATATTTTATGTATTTTTTAGTAAACCAAGTCATTGAAATTAGATCGGTTCAAGTCAATATGAGTTTGAGTCGGATTTCAAGTTGACCCTCCACCGATTCTGAGTCCGAGTTTTAAAACATTGGTTACAAACTCTCCCCTAATCTCTTCTTATGTGACAAACAAGGATTTCTTCAAAGATTATTTCTGTAGAAATATGAGCTCAAAACACTTAGTTAAATCTTGATTTCAACCTCCAATATCACTATCACTGTAATGCAGTAAAATACTAGCATTCTACAACAATATATGAGCATAAATACATTAACTAAGCAATAAAATAGTAGTGGAAAGAAAAAATGAACAACAGACAAATCCCACACTTGAACACTAGAAATTTTGGGCAATGCCCCTGGAAAAACCCAACTTGGGAAAACCAGTTGAAGGGGATTTTTCTTATTGAGTTGAGAGAAATGTTATATCAAATTTTACAACAAAAAGTAATCAACAACAATAATTTCTTAAAAAATGTGTCAACAGACCTCCTCGATTGTATGCTAAAAACCATACAAAACAAACCTCAATTTTTGTAGAGAACAATTCTTTTAACAACAAATACAACCTCGATTTCTGTGCACTTTAGCAGTACTGTTCTACACTAATTTTGTACAACAAGACACCTAGAAATTGATGCCCTCATATTGCCTCAATTTATGTGCCTTCATGCAGTTGTACGACCTCTAAAATAATGTTGTACAACCTCCTTTTTCATTGCTATCAACTCAACATTTAATGCTGTGATTTTTGGTAAAGCATGCCCTCTTCTCCTCTTGAAAAATGGACCCTCCTGCAACTGTATGACCTCTCTCCTTCCTTGGAAAACATGCCTCTCCTCTAGTTGTAAAAACCTCTCTCTTCTCCTTGGAAAATGACCCCTCCTCTTGCTGTTACTCTTAGTTCTCCATGAGCTCAATATCTCTCTTGAGAAAAATGACTCTTCACCTTCCCGCTCAAGCTCTCCTCAAAGTGTGTGGCCCACTTCTCCACTATAGTTTCCTTTATGCATTTCCAATGTGTAACTTCCCTAACCCTTGGTCTTCCAATGAGATTGACAATCAATATCTAATATTTCCCTCATGATATCAATGGTCATGACTTAATCGTCCATTGAGGTCACTTAAGTAACTGAAGTGACCCGCACCCTCATAAAGTCACTTTACACATTAAAAAAAATTAAAAGGCTCAACTTGACTTTATAAAAATAAAGTCACTAGGGAGAAATGTGCTCGGTCACTTCCGCATGCTGGGCGTTGTCAATGCAAAAGTACCTCCGAGCTACCAAAGCTAACAATTTCAGCAACAAAAACCATGCCAATCCTTGCAAAAATGCTAATCATCCATGAAAAGAAAAGATTGATGGAAAACTTCACATTGAATTTGTCACTTAACTTCTTCCTCCCAAAGATATTTAACTAAGCTTGAAGGAGAACTCCCACACTTCCAACCATGCCTTTTAACAAATGAATCTCTAGCCTATTTATATCTTTTAAATCACACTGTAATTCATTAAATAATTGTTGTTTTAAAAGGCCCTAGAATCCTCCTTGAGTTTTCCTTTTTAGTGAATAAAATAGGTTCATATTGCCACTTATCATCTTTCTATTTCATGATATCCTTTTAAAACATGCATTTATAATTCATTTGAGGGTTTGACCATGTCAACTATGCCACGTGGTAACTCTTCATGCAAATATCTTTCCTCCAAATATGTATAAAATGCCTTGAAAAAAATGTTCTCATCCCAAAGCCCTCAAAGGTGAAACCCAACTCCAACTATGTAGAAAAGGTCTCGAACAAGGTGTCTTTACCCCCAAATACCTTAAAAGGTAAATTATTCCTCCAAATATGTGAAAATGGATTAAATAATGTGTTCTCCCCCCAAAAGTTCTCCTCAAATGGGAAACTTGCTTTCAAATATGTGTAATACCCCTCAATTAATGTGTAATGCCCCATAAAGTCATTGTTGATTGTAATACAGTTTAAATTCCTTCTTGCACAAAACATCCCTCATAAAAAGGGGTATGTTCATGATCAAGTAACCAACTGTTCTCCTTTTCAACCATGCAATGGGATACTTTAGATAAATTGACCCTTATTTTACCATCTAAATTCCTTTAGCACCACATGTCATCATTTTAAGCAAGGCATTCCTTCTTTCTTCACCACTTGTCATGGTCTTGGGCTTCCTCCAAGGTACCACAATTTTCTCCTTTTGGGTTTGTCTTTCCATATGCCATGCTCTCAACCTCATGTAATGTAGGATGCTCCTTTTTTGGGGATTTTTTGGCCTTACCTTGCCATAAATCATACCTTGGACACTTCTTGAGGTAAGGTGTTCATCCTTAGTTTGTGTGTTTGCTGCGTCACAATCTAGGGTCTTGGTTGTAACCAAGGAACAAGGCTCTCATTAATGATGTAACAAAATATAGTGTAATCCATGCAACCATGCCGCTGAATTGGTGTCAATTGCACCCAAGTGGAATGTCATGGTGAAGTGTCTTTGGAAAACTTTCCATCAATACCTCCCAAGTCTCTTCCTACATCTCGTGACTACCACTAAACTTTGAGGATCTTGTATACCGATGAGAGAAGAAAGGCCCATGAAAATGTGAATCAAATAAATACCATGAATTTTCAAGGGCTAACACACTCATTCCTTACACTTTCTTCAACAAGAAGAGATTCCTATGGCAATAAGCATTTTATTTGTGTTTTGGAGGATTCAATGAAGAAATTTGAGGTCCTATAGGCTGCACAACATGCCTTTCATATGACCTATTTTTGGGCACTAAGTCTAGGTACTTTCAAACTGTTTTTCTCACTATTTTAGGACAATTTTCTTGCTGTCCAAAACAACCCACCAGATTTGAATTTTACCCACTCCGAAATCTTCCCACAAGCTTTGGTTTGATGCTCTTTAATCCACTTGTTATAAGGTTTAATTATGGAAATTTTTACTATATAATTTAGACTTCTTTAACATGCATTAAACATCAAACACACCTCTATAATCTTTAACAACTACAAGATAAAAATACTAAGCAAACATGACAAATGAACACATGAGTTTTTGGTAAACATGACCCTGGAAAAACCCCCATGGGGAAAACTAGTATAATATATATATATATATATATATATATATATATATATATATATGGAGATTTGAAAGAAAATGCTACAACAAGTAAATACACAAGGAACTTGATACAATCCAAGCTTCTTCTCAAGCTTCCAATGGAGTCCCTCAAAACTTGTGCCTGCTAACCTTAGAACAAAAGCGCCCTTTGCCTTGGTGCACCCTTCTCTCTTGATATTCCTTTGCTTTGCCTTTGCCTTACCTCTTGCCTTGGACCTTGCACCCTCTTCACAAGTTCGCTTACTCTCCTTAGCTTGGTGCACACTTCACACAAGTGCACCCCTCCTCTAGCAAGTGCACCAACCTCTAGAAAATGCGCCAACTTCTACTAAATGCACCAACCCTCTAGAAAACTCCCTCTCACAAGAAAATTCACCTCCTCCCCTTGGAAGCGCCCTTCTATAGCTTGTGTGTCCTCGAGATTCTATTCCTACTAGACTTGTGTCATTACACACAAGGTGCACCCTCCACTAGCTCATGTGCATAGCCTCCATGAATGCTTTCTCAAGATAGCTTGTGCCCTCCTTTACTGGTGCACCTCCTTTGATTTTTCCGAAACCTCACTTACTCTCTTCCACTTCACTCAACTCTCTCAAGTGACAATGAATCTCACGTTACCCTCCTTTGCCTCCTTTAGCCTAATCCTTAAGGCTAACCTAGAAACCAAGGGCCTAGATTAGCTCTAAGCCTTCATCCAAGATGAGTGGATGAGATTAGATCTCATAAACCCACATAAGTTTCCATAGTTCCACTTTATGTTCATTAATTCACACTTAAGTGAATTAAATGTCACTTTATGACTTAAGTGACTAATTTCATTTTATGACTTAAGTGAGTAAATCAAAGTGAAATTAGAACATAAAGTAATAGCATGAGGGTAATACTCTCACCCTTTGTGTTTAGAGACTCACAAACACAAGGGGACCACTTTCCAAGGTACCCAAATCTGAACATTCAGATCAGGATTTGGTGTATTTCCAACAAGTGGATAGTTGTGGGAAGTGTTATCCTTGGTGAGAATATTTTTTACTACTTTTGTCACATGAATGGCTTCTGAAAGTGGCATTTCTCATGTCCCTAGACGTACTAAAGAAAGTAGACAACAATAATACTATCCTATTTGGAAGTATGTTACCAAGCTGAAATAAATGGGTGGTGGGGTTCATGTGAATTGAGGTGTAAGTTATGAAAAATAGACAAAATCTACAAGGGAATTTACACAAGAGTGAAGGCTCTTATTTTGCATGTAGGGGTCATATTTTGCATTTGGGTGTTGATGTTTGTGCGCATACTAGAAAATCATAGGTGAGGTCCAAATTGGAAGAAGAGAATAATGATGCTCAAAGGTTGAAATATCAAAGAAGGAATATTGACATCAATACTCACTTGGTTTCTAGAAGTGATACAAGAACTATTCACAAAGCAAGGAAGAGGAGGGTGGCATGAGTTGAAGAAGAGTCATCAAAATCTTCGCTCACAAGTCAAGAAAGTAGATTGGTGAAAATACTCAATGTTCAAGGGAGAGAAAAGGATGAGACAAGAGTGGTAATGGCCATATATTCTTGTGGTATCCCTTGTAATGTGGTTTTTTCTTCCTATTGGCAAGATTTGTTGAGAGAAATTAACACAACCTTCAAGGTTTCAAGGGGTCAAATTATAAATCTGAATAGTTTTACCCAAGAAATAGAGGCAACGTCTTGAAGATGTTTTAAAAACAATTCATAGCTCATGGAGTAGCTCAAGGATTTCCATTATCTTAGATAGATAGATGGATACAAGGCGTAGGCCATTGATCAATGACATTGTGACATCACAAAAGGGAGTAATGTTCTTGAAGGTGGAAGATTGTTTAGGTGAGGTACAAGATAATAATTTCATTGTTAAAATTTTAATTGATGCTTGTAATGAATATAAAATACCTAGTTAAACATTACATAATAATAATAATAAAAACAACAACAATAATAATCAATAAGCTAAGGGACAAAACCCTTCACCTTTATAACTAGCCAGTGATGTATATTTTCGCAAGGCCTATTGTATCATCTTACTTATTCATTTATCAATTATATATTTATCCTATATGGAAACTATATTTCGTTCATATGTTGGATAGTTTTTCATGTATGAGATGTTGTTCATTACATTGGATTTCAAAGTCCTTTCTCTACCACCTCCGCTGATTCTAGCCTTTGGTTACTCATTTTATTAGATTTTCTCTAATTCCAGGTCTTTGACCACAAACCAGCCTTTGGCCATTTAAAATTCATAAATTATGTTGAAGAAAGATTATTTTGCTATCAAATATCTCTTTCAAGAAAGATAACAACACAAATGATTATAAACACAGGAGAAAAACTATGATAATATCAGGGCATTATGGTAAATGCTACAAAGAGTGGTGGAGTTTCAAAAGCATTGAAAAGGGTTTCCAATACAAAAGTTCTCATTGTGAGAAATAGACTCAAATGATCGTTAGAAATTGAAACATTTTTTTGGTGGTTGTCATTCTTACCTTAAGTTCATGGAAAAATTAAACATTGAAAGCAATTGACTATTATAGTTGGAGAAGAATCAAAGTTTCTTGAAAAGAAAGGTTGAAGAATAAATAACGTTTGGAATTCCCATTGAATTGACATAATTATAGTAGACATAACTATTATTTGCCTATACCAAAACCTTGCGTGATATTTTTTGGGGAAATCATCGATGATTATTTATCTTGAGCAACTAAATTTTGTCAATAGGTATCGAGGGCACAAGGGCAACATGCCACCCAAATTAAAACTGCATAAAAGTGTTAGCATGTGGCTCCCTATACAATCATAATTTCCTATATCACATCTTAATGTATTTCACAGTAGAGGATATAGTTTTTATTCTAAGTGTGTATTAGACCCTATATCACCTCTTTATGTATTTCACATTAGAGGATATAGTTTTTATTCTAAGTGTGTATTGGACCCTATTTTGTCTCTTCTTAGACTTGTTTCTTTATGAGGTGTCGGTGTTAGAGTAAATTTGGTTCAAGAGGTGGTTAGATCCATGTACCGATATATTTGGATAATTGGTATGAATAAAGAAGAAGTGGCTTATGCCTTTTCCACCATTCTCTCGTGTCTCATTGCATATATTTGTTGTTATATGTTTTCAATTGTTATTAGAACGTTGGCTATCTTCTTTGAATTGGTATCGGAGCTACGGTGAACGCCTCGAATAATTTTTTGTAATGATGGACATATCAAATATCTTTAGTTTTAAGAGCCCGATAGTTTCTCCATGGTAGATCCGCATGCAAAGGTCAATAAAATCTAGCTTCTCAAGAAAGTTGACACAAGCCATAAGGTTGTAATGCTCATTGTTGACTTTGTTATCTTGTATTTGAGCACTTTACATAATATAGTGTTTAATATTATCTCATTAAAGAAAGTCCATGATGTTGTGATTCATGTGAGATCTCTCACTAGTAATGCAGAGACTATGTGTGAGTCAGGCCATTCTGATCGCTATCTATGGACCCAAGTTTACATCTACATTTTTGGTTTTTTTCCAAAGAAATAGTTTTCTAGTGGTTTGGGTTGAGCACAAAGTCTTGTCAAATTTTGGCATATAGTAGTAATTTGACATGACAGCTACCCAAGGATATCAATGAGCTTTCTAATATAGAGTATTTGTGTTTGGAAGATTCCATAGAAGTAGTGCAGGATAGTTACTTTCATGAGAATGGATCTCAGGTTTTCCCTATCTGTTTGCATTTAATTAAACCCAATGTTTGAATTTCTCCGACAAATATAAACAAGTGAGATCATAGATCTAAAATAGCAAGAGTGTAGATGATCGAATGCCATTGCTACCAAATTCAATGAGTGTGCAAATCAAGAGAGCAGACTAAGAAATATCCACATTGTTCAGCATGTTATCGCACAATTTGTACTTTAATCAAAGGAAAGGTTAATGGAAATCAAATTGGAGTAACTTGAGACTATCCTATCACTGTCACCTCAATAGGATGCCTCTTTCTATTTAGGGTTGATGGCGCAGGGGAGACGTCCTCAGTGACCTGGGGGTTTGAGAAGTAAAGGTCAAGAAGTCTATGAAAAGGTCCCCTCTCACAAGTCACCACTGATCAGAAAGTCCCAGGATTTTAACCAATGAAGTAGTAAAATATCAAGATGTACCTGCCTGGAACAAAGCAACAAGAAAATATTTCTTTCGCAAGTACAACTTGCTGTTAGCACTTCATAAAACCACATACTTTCTCAATAAAAACAATTGGATGATATAATGGTGAAGTAACAATAAATTTAAAGAAAAAATATTTATAAGACAATACTTCACAATAAGCGCCTTGAAATAGCTTCAAAATGACCAAGAATAATCAATCATTAACATCATAATACTAGCATTTTTCAGAAGCAAGTAAGGCAATGCATTAATCAAAATTTTCAATTGCTTTTAGAATCTTTTAGTGCTGCAAAGTATGGTTGTATATTAATTTAGTAACAACAACAACAAATTTAGTAGGTTAGGCTATTCTAATGTTAGAAGTAGTTAGTAGAAGGCTTAAGGTGTAGTTTTTGATGGTTGTTTTGTCAATCACTCAATAGGAAGTCTTATACTAGTGATTTTAGGGAAAATGGAGTCTATCAGGTGGAAACAAATGTTGAAGGAAAATGATGATAGTAGGAGAGCCAAAGACAAGAGAGATTAGTAGTTGTAGTGTTGGTAAGCCAAGGCTTCAACTACCAAACCCTAGGGAAAAATTGCTACTAAGGTGTAGGTAACCCTAGGCCTTAGTAATTTTCCTCCTTTAACTCAAATATGAAGTAAATGATAGATACCATGAAACAATAAGTGTTAGGGTGTTGCAATGGCAAGGCCCTAGAAAAGGCTTCAAGAAAATCGGCTTCTTGGCAAAATCTAGTAGGTGAAGGCTCTTAAAGCAAGGACAATAACATGTTCTTAGCTTCCTAGGGTTTTAAACAATAAATATCATAATATTAATGCAAATAAAATATAAACACAATCATAACCATTAAATTAAGAAGAATTGCAGAAATCTCACTTACATTCATCAAGAATCGTTAAGCAAAAACCCTAGTTGAACACTTCCACCAAGAAAATTGCCAAAATACTCCAAAAATTAGCCTCCTTCAACAAGTGCACCTAAAATTTCATCCAATAAACCCTAAGTAGGGAGAAAATTTCAGACTTCACTAAGTGTGAGTGAAATATGATGAAAAATACAAGGGTAAAAACCCTTATTTATACAATTTTAATGACCAGAATTAGGTCAAAAAGGTCGACATGGCAAGTTACATGTAATATCCAGTTTTTACATTAAATGACATAAATAAACCCTAAATCAAGAAGAAAAGGTGACGTTATGCCCTTTTAGGGTGACGGTAGTCCTTCTTAGGGAAATGTTTTTCCTCCAGGAGCAAAACGTTAGGCCTCCTTGGGCCTCTGGATCATGCCACACGTGCCACTTGGCACACAATTGCCTCCAAAGTGTCCAAAACACTGGGTGACATCATGGGTTACATGGGTGACGTCATGGGCCTTCCAAGGCCTACATCATAGTGAGAAGTGCAAGACCCCCCTGGGTCTAGGCCTGCTAGGTTGTCTTTAGTGGAACATTCTCCTCTCTCTCTAGTGAAAACCTTTTATTTGTCTCTGCCCCTAGCTGGGGCCTCAACATCCACATGGTAGGATTTTATCCCTATGGAGGTCTGAACTAATCATATCCCCATGTGTACCTATTCGTTAGGTGTGGCCCTAAAACAACAAAAAGTACACCCTCCATGGGTTCATAATTCACATGGATCATAGCAATGTCAATCACATCTAATAATCAAGTCATTTAAACATGTGCATGAAACCCTCTTTCCCAGACAAGTGCTCAAAGACGTTATTCTATTCTACAATCCAGTTTTGGAGGGAACGTTAGGATGTACTATTGGGATACTTCTCATTGGATGTGGGATGTTTTCAAGTGAAGACAAATCCAAGCCATGTAAGTAGGTGAGGTGGTAAGGGACATCTGAGTAATGGGTGAAGTTATGACAGGGGAATGTATGGCTTACCAGTGGGTGCCTCTGAAGAGGGTGAGCTACACCTTGTTATGGATGCAAATGTTTCCAAGCCCATTCATGCCTTTTATATTTTTATCTTATTGCTTTTTCTTTCAAGAGACTAGTTAGGGGACTCTGCCCTGGTGTGGTGACTGGTGGTGACAATGTTACCCACAAGCATTTAACAGAAATGAGAAGGTTGGCTCGTGATGAGACCCCCTTTCTCTTGTCTATGCCACCAAGAGACACTACCGTGGCATGGTGACCAGCTGAATGGTAGTGTCATACCACTACATGCCCATGGACCTAATAGGCTAGCTTGTGATGAGACCCTCTATCCTCCAAATAGGTCTTGATTTTATTATTTTTATGGGTCCCTCTATTTCTTTTTGAGAATCCTTTTATTTCTTTCTCGAGGATCCTTGGGTGAAGCATATGAAGGTTTCATTCTTTTGGCTTTTATCTTTTTCTAGATACTTTTACCCTATGGTACTTTAGTCCCTTCTTCCCACAAGGTAAGGTACAACCTTTTGCTAACTTGGAAAATCCAATTCCCGAACCAGTGTATGGGATGGATGAGAGGGAAAAAAGGATGAAAAGTGGTAAGTATGGTGGGAATAGACAATGAAATTTCACGAACCCCCCTAGTGGAAACTCAAACCCTATGGGAACCAACTTACTAGGGCATCCTATCATTCCCCCTAGGTGTGGTCAAGTGGAAAGGCATAAGGTCCAAACACACATTAGAAGTAAAAATAATTAAATGCACATATTCAAATGTTTTGAGAATCAGAGTGACACATACCATGATACCCAGACTCATTACCTCATGGGGCAAGACCCACTGTTGTTGAAGGACCATGCTGATGGGATGGATGATGCTGCTACTGAAAAGGTGGAGGCATTGAAGAAGAATAATGATGGGCCCTTCAGGGCCAAGCTCAAGTCAATATGCCTCTCGGTACTCCATGTCTAGGACCTATGGGACTCGAGACATAATCTCCTTAGTTATCCCTAGGCTAGGGGATAACATCTGGCTCCAACTCAAGGACATGTGCTCATCGTAGAGTGCATGAGAACCTCAACATATCTAGCATAACATGTGACCTGCTTGATCTCAATAGAAGATTATTATTAATCATTTGGGGTGGTGATATCACCCCTGGCTCATATATAGTACAAAAAATGAAACCAAGCATATATATACAAATGGAAATATAACTACTCTAGCATGAAATGAAAATGGTATATACAATGAATGTAAATTCCTACCTACTTACCTCTACTTATCTGTTGGTTGAATGCTAGGTGTAGTCAAATAGCCAGTGAAACCATCTTAGCAATGTCTCCCCATACCTACCTCTGTGCTTCATCATAAACCAAAGCAGTGATGAGTTAAACAAAAAAATAACACGAGTTAGAAAATGTATTGCATCATTGGAAATTGTAAGGTCTAGCTCATGGAGGCAAGTGGGAGGGAAAAAGTGGTGCCAAGTCATACTCTTAGGAAAGTGCTCAATCCATCTCAGAAAAGGATTGTGAAAAGTCAAAGGTTCAAAAGACTGACCCAAGGAGTCTGAATGATGGCTACCTTAGACGTCTTCACAACTTGAGTCCTGGGAAGGGATTAGCAAGAACCAAAAGGATGATCAACAATTTCTTAAGGGGAAGCAAGAAAACTTTGATAATAAGATTGTTCTTGAGGTACTCAACATTCCCCTAAAATCTGAAAGGAGGTTTTGTCCTAGAGAAGACTTGGGATAAGGGACATGTTTCCAAACCATACCTTTCATTACATAGTGAGGTAAAGTAATCAAAGGGAGGTGGAAAATATTATCATGAGTATCCTACTTCAGGCAAGTAACTTCCTCACTTTTATCAAAATCTGAGCACAACGATGGTTGATAAATTTCTTCATAGAATAAATATAAGTGCTAAGAGGAACAATCATCAAAGTCCTTAATGTATGACTGAAAATTATTAGGAGAGCATAGCTTCAATTCATCCTTGGGTGTCTAAATGCAATTGGTAATCATGTCATGTTCTTATTGCCAAATGCCAAATTCACTAGTAAATTCATGTGATAACGGTAAAGGCAAATTTTGGACATGACCCTCAATGTCATAAATGGGATCTGCATCGTATCCAATAATATCCCAATTACGCTTCCTGAAATGTGTGAACTCTTCAATGTTATCAACAAAATCATTATAGCATGAAGGGGTGCAATTATTCAACACCTTTTCTCTTTCCACATCACAAGGTAAAGAATCATTAAAAATTTGGAAAGGGAACAACTCACCTTGCTTTCTTCTTCTTTTGCAGGAGCTTCAAGTATTTGGATAAATTCATCAAATGGAAGACTTGCTTATACATCTTCAACTGCACCACAAGGAGGATCTACCTTGCCCGAGGATTTCATTTCTCCTTCACTCTCTGAATCATAGAATAAGGTATTATAAAAATCCTAAAAAGGAAAGTGACTAACCTCATCCTCTTCTTCTTGTGCAGAAAAAATGGGATTTGGATGACTTCATCAGAGGGAGGAGGACACATAAATACTTCATCATCATGTTTGATATCCTTAGGTTCTAGCTCTTCAACCACATATTCATTATTCTTGGCAGAAGAACGAGTAATCCTTTTCTCTTCCTTGTGGAATTGGAAAATCTCATCAAGATTATCTCCCTTAGCATCTTGTTGGCTGATGTTTGGTTCTTGTTCTTCTTGGAAATCAATAGTAAGGGTCTCATGGGAAACCAAGCTCTCTAAACTAAGAGTGTTTGGGGCAAAGAACTATTTTTTCTGGGACAAGGAGATATTTTCCTCGATCCTTTTAGCCATGTCGTGAGCTTCAAGGAGAATTCTTGGGCCCTTTTTACCGAGGGGAAACCCTAGATGCACCAAGAGTGTATTGATATAGAGATGAATGATGTACTTGTCTTTAGGATAATGGATTTCAAGAATTTGATATAGTATTCCCTCAAACCTATCCTGGAATTGTCAGACAATTTCATTCTTAGTTTTTTTTATATGCTCAAGTCTTTTACGTAGTATTGAGATGCCTTCCAATTTAATACTCCATATTTTGAGAAAGGTTTCTTCTAACTTTTCCATAGATGTCATGCTAGCATCAGGGAGATTTTCATACCATTTCCTATCATTTCCATGAAGAGTGGCAGAGAAATGTTTCATTGCCAAATATTCAACATCATCACTGATAGGATGGAGTTTAAGGAAAGCACAAAAATCACCCATGTGATAGTCGACTCTCTCCCCATCACTACCAATGAATCTAGGGAGCCATTTATCGTACTTCAGGGGCATTTTTTGAGGGTATCTCAGGATTTTACTCATGTCTAAAGGTTTGAAGTGTCCCGGGTCCCATTGAGAAGTCATGGTTGGCTTCGTCATTAGTGGAGTTGTCGGACAATTTTCTTGAAATTATCAAAGGGATGAGGGGATCACCCTCAGTGGAGTCTCCAGGTAAGCTTTGAAAGTTGCAAATTTTTGAGGAAAGGCTTACCGAGAAGTGTCATCTTGAGGAGAATTGACTCAGTGTTCCCTGTTAATGACGTCGAAATGTTATCGCACAATTTGTACTTTGATCAAAGGAAAGGTTAATGGAAAGAAAATTGGTGTAAATGGATACTATCCTATCATTGTCACCTCAATAGGATGCCTCTTTCTATTCAGGGTTTATGGCCCAGGGGAGACATCCCTGGTGACTTGGGGGTTTGAGAAAACAAGGTCAAGAATTCTATGAAAAGTTCCCCTCTCACAAGTCACCACTGATCAGAAATTACCGGGGTTTTAATCAATAACGTAGTAAAATATCAAGATGTACCTGCTCGGAACAAAGCAATAAGAAAATATTTATTTTTCAAGTACAACTTGATGCTAGCACTTCATAAAACCACAAACTTTCTCAAAAAAATAAATTGGCTGAGATAATGGTGAAGTAAACAAAAATTTATAGAAACAATATTTATAAGACAATACTTCACAATAAGTGCCTTGAAATAGCTTCAAAATGACCAAGAATAATCAATCATTAACATCATAATACTAGCATCTATCAGAAGCAAGTAAGGGAATGCATTAATCAAAATTTTCAATCGCTTTTAGAATATTTTAGTGCTACAAAGTATGGTTGTAGCTTACTTTAGTAACAACAACAACAAAGTTGGTAGGTTAGGCTATTCTAATGTTAGAAGTAGTTAGTAGAAGGCTTAAGGTGTAGGTTTTGATGGTTGTTTTGGTCAATCACTCAATATGAAGTCTTAGATTAGTGATTTTAGGGAAAATGGAGTCTATTAGGTGGAAAAAAATGTTGAATGAAAATGATGATAGTAGGAGAGCCAAAGACAAGAGAGATTAGTAGTTGAAGTGTTGGTAAGACAATGCTTCAACTACTAAACCCCAGGGAAAAATTGCTACTAAGGTGTAGGTAACCCTAGGACTTAGTGATTTTCCTCCTTATTTAACTCAAATATGAAGCCAATGACAACTAATATGAAGCAATAAGTGTTAGGGTGTTGCAATGGAAAGGCCCTAGCAAAGGCTTCAAGAAAATCAACTTCTTGGCAAAATCTAGTAGGTGAAGGCTTTTAAAGCAAGGACAATAACATGTGCTTAGCTTCCTAGGGTTTTAAACAAGAAATTTCATAATATTAATGTAAATGAAAGATAACCATAACCATAACCATAACCATTCAATTAAAAATAATTGCAAAATATCACTTACATTCATCAAGAATCATCAAGCCAAAACCCTAGTTGAACACTTCCACCAAGAAAATTTCCAAAACACTCCAAAAATTAGCCTCCTTCAACAAGTGCACCTAAAATTTCATCCAATAAACCCTAATTAGGGAGAAAATTTCAGACCTCACAAAGTGTAAGTGAAAGATGATGAAAAATTCTAGGGTAAAAACCCTTATTTATATAATTTTAATGACTAGAATTAGGTCAAAAAGGTCGACATGTCCAGTTACATGTAATATCCAATTTTTACATTAAAAGACATATATAAACCCTAAATCAAGTAGAAAAGGTGACGTCATGCCATTTTAGGGTGATGTTATGCCTTATTAGGGAAATGTTTGGCCTCTAGGAGAAACAATTTATGCCTCCTTGGGCCTCTGGATCATGCCACACGTGCCACTTGGCACACAACTGCCTCCAAAGTGTCCAAAACGCTGGGTGAAATCATGGGTCACATGGGTGACGTCATGGGCCTTCCAAGGCCTACATCATAGTGAGAAGTGAAATACCCCCCTAGGTCTAGGCCTGCTAGGCTATCTATGGTGGAACATCCTCCTCTCTCTTCGGTGCAAACCTCAGATCTGTGTCTGCCCCTAGCTGGGGTCTCAACATCCATCTGGTGGGATTTTATCCCTAAGGAGGTCTGAACTAATCATATCCCCATGTGTACCTATCTATTGGGTGTGGCCCTGCAACAACAACAAGTACACCCTCCATGGGCTCATAAGTCACAAGGATCATAGCAATGTCAATCACATCTTATAATCAAGTCATTTAAACATGTGCATAAAACCCCCTTTCCCAGAAAATTTCTCAAAGATGCTATGTTATTCTAAAATCTAGGTTTGCAGGGGACGCTAGGATGTCCTATTGGGATACTTCTCATTGGACGTGGGATGTTTCCGGGTGAAAAAAAATCCAGGCCACGTAAGAGGGTGAGGTGGTAAGGGATGTTTAAGAAATGGGTGCAGTGATGATAGGGGAATGCATGGCTTACCAGTGGGTGTCTCTGAAGAGGGTGAGATACACCTTGTTATGGATGGAAATCTTTCCAAGCCCATTCATTCCTTTTATCTTTTTATCTTATTTCTTTTTCTTTCAAGAGACTAGTTAAGGGACACTGCCCTGGTGTGGTGACCAATGGTGACAATGTTACCCACAAGCATTTCATGGAAATGAGAAGGTTGGCTTGTGATGGTACCCCCTTTCTCTTGGCTATGCCACTAAGAGCCACTACCCTGGCATGGTGACCAGATGAATGGTAGTGTCATAACTCTACATGCCCATGGAACTAATATGATGGCTCATGATGAGACCCCCCATCCTCCAACTAGGTCTTGATTTTATTATTTTTATGGGTCCCTCTGTTTCTTGTTGAGAATCCTTTTATTTCTTTCTTGGGGATCCCTGGGAAAAGCATCTGAAGGTTTCATTCTTTTGGATTTTATCTTTTTCCAGCTACTTTTACCCTTTGGGCCTTTAGCCCCTTCTTCCCACAAGGTAAGGTAAAATCCTTTGTTATATTGGAAAACCCAATGCCTGAACCAGTGTATGGGATGGATGAGAGGGAAAAGAGGATGAAAAGTGGTAAGTATGGTGGGAACGGATGATGAAATTTCATGAACCCCCCTAGTGGAAACTCAAACCCTATGGGAACCAACTTACCATGAAATCCTATCATTCCCCCCAAGTGTGGTCAAGTGGAAATGCATAAGGTCCAAGCACATGTTATAAGTAAAAATAATTAAATGCACATATTCAAATGTTTTGAGAATCAGAGTGACACATACCATGATACCCAGACTCATTACCTCATGGATCACGACCCACTGCTGCTGAAGGACCAGGCCGATGGGATGGATGATGCTGCTTCTAACAAGGTGGAGGTGCTGAAGAAGAAGAAGGATGGGCCCTCTAGGTCCAAGATCAAGTCAATACGGCTCTCGTTACTCCATGTCTAGGACCTTTGGGTTTCGAGACATAATCTCCTTAGTTATCCCTAGGTCAGGGGATAACACATCATAAAAATGAAATAAAGTTCGTGTGATGATTGAGCAGACCGATGTCCTAAAATGTCATGCTATGTCTAGAATTAATACAATTTGGAACTCAAAAGTGTAGTGTCCTCTTTGCTCATCACATGGGCCCTCTTGTTCTTCAATCTGCACATGATGATAGATGAAATGCAAAGAAAGATAACTTGCCAGTTGTAATGTTTAAAGATAATTCTCACGAGAAGGAGGTGTCTACAACCAAAGAATGTATTTTTCCACATGAGTTTGAGTTAGATTACGCCTCATGTCCCACATGCATAAATTGAGATATTCTCTCCTCTCCTCTTTTATCATAAGACACATTTCACCCCGAGGCTTATGATTTTACAATAAATAATGTATTTTTCCACATGAGTTTGAGTTTGATTACGCCTCATGTTCCACATGCATAAATTGAGAGGTTCTCTCCTCTCATCTTTTATCATAAGAGACATTTCACCCTGTATGGGAAATATTAGGCGCTAGACATTGAAGCTTTGAATGCATCTTTGCAACTTGATTTGGTAATAAGTGTATTCACCGTGGTCATATTAATATCACATCATATTGTTGCATTTTTTTTTTAAGGCCTTATAAAAGTATAGTTTGAAAGCTTTTTGAAAAGTATGGTTGAAGACTTGAGAGTTAAAGCCTTATAAAAGTATAGTTTGAAATCTTTTTGAAAAGTATGGTTGAAGACTTGAGAGCCTAACTTTGTGAAAGGGTTCCTAAAATTTGCCTATTTCCTTGTTCAAAGGACAATAGCATTGAAATCATGCAAAATCAATAAAAAGATTTTTTTTTTTGCGGTGGTAGATGTGCCCTCAAATCGTCTTGAAATTTGAATAAGGAAGTATAAGGTACACCTTGTGCTTGTGTGCAATGGTGGATGATTTTTTGAGTGCTTGATTCTATTTTGTGTCTAGTTTTAGCACTCAAATTTACAATTGCAACTTTTCATTAGAAAAACATGCACACGAAGTAAAAAAAGGGAAGGCATAAAAGACTTGATCATTCAACAAAGCAAGATATCAATTCAATAATACACAATAATTGCGTAATCTCATGTAACAAGAAGGATCACCCAACATTCAGTGGTACATATCACTTAAATTTTCCATGTAAAATTTGTTCCATGTGAAGTTTGTTTGCATGAGTCATCTGATCCATATGCTGGACTGCAAGTGTCTTTTTGGGTCATTAGTTTCTTGAGTCATTGAATTGAGCAAATTGAGTCCATATTTTAAGAGTTCAAAGGGTGGAGTTGCAAGAACTCTTTCAAAGTCAACTCAAAGGGTTTTATATTCAAAATTCAATTGACAGATTGTCACCAAGACCCGCTTGAAATTGAATAAGGAGGTCATTATCTTTTCAATGTAAGTGAGCTCCATCAAAGTCAGATATTTTAAAAATATTTGAAGTAAAATCATTGTACAATAACACTTTGGGGTGCATGATCAATAATACTTGATACCATAGGGTTGTTGGTGACAAGTGCAAGCTACCATGGCACAAAAGAAAGCAAGTGCAAGTGAGCGTGACACATTTGCAAATCTAAAATGGATAAAGGAGGAACAATTTGCAAAATGCCAATAAAAAAATTAAAGACCAATAGGATTCCTTACATGATTCTATTCATGAAGTGGAAATGTTACAAAAACAAAATGTGACAATGTTTGATAAATTGATAAAAGAGAAGATGCTCTATCAAATATTGAAGTTTCGAGCACACAAAGTCAAAATGAATTAGAAAAACAACTAGCATCTCTAAATGATTGTGTTGTTGATATTCACAAGCAAATGTATATACATGATCAATTGGTAGAATCACTCGAATGAACATGAAGTGCAATATGTTGATGAAGTTGAGTAGGAGATGTTAAAAATTCGAATTGAGAACATGAAGAAAAACAAGTTGATGATTGGTGCTTCTTGTGACACAAATGATCTAATATAAGTGGTTGATATAGATATGATTGATGGTTCTTTAAGTGGTTATGAAATGGAATTATTCACATTTTTTAACAGTGAACTAATGAAAGCAAGTTTTGATGGAGATGAACCACAAGCAGAAAATTGTATCGCACAAAAGGGTAGAAGTGAATATGAACTTGAATGTTTTTCTTTTGTAGTTACAAAAGAAAACATTCATGAATATATGGAAGCAAATCAATAGGTCAAGAATGATCTTTCCAAAATAATTGTCAAACCATGGAAAGTGTTAAAATTCAATAGGGACCAAAAAGGTTTAGGATATGAAAAATACCTCAACTTTCATATTCTTGACTACTTTAAACCAATTTAGTTTGTGAGTGCTAGATTTCTTGCTAAAGATTTGAAGGGGAAAGATTCAAATGTTCTAGAAGTTAATGAAGGAGTTATCTGATGACTGCAAGAATATTTTTGATAAACATATTGATAAGTGCCAACATTTTCATCAAGTTGACCATATGGAGACAAATTTCTTTGATCTCCACCCTTGTTTTCATTGTGGGGAGACAAATCATCTTTCAAAGAAATGTTGAAAGAAGAATAAGGTTTAGAAACAAATAGTTCACTGTGGTTGGATGAGCCATTGAAAATGGAATTTAAAAGAAAAGATTTTGCCTTAATTTTATCATCGACTTCATACACAAGTGCATGTATGTTTGCTAGGAGAGGTTTCATTAACGATCTAGCCATTTTTTCAAAGGATTGAGATAATGTATTTGGGCATTATCGGGGCCCAATTATGGATATGTTATTGAATCGAAGAGAATTCTCTCTTCCACCTTTAGGGGGGTACATTAATGTTGGATCCATAAATCCAAAGAATTCCCACCTTTTAGCTGACAGCGGGGGAAGATATTGACGATGGATGTCAAACTTCAAGTTTCAAAGTCTACTAAGGGTTTTGAGGATTTTCAACCATCCACATAGGAAGAAAAATATGTTGTAGCAGAGTTGTGATTTCATTATTTTTGATGAATTATTGATGATTTGCCAATTGGGCATTTTTAAGGTTTCTACCACTTGTGGTATTTTGTGTGACAAGCGTTGATTATTTGAGTTTTTATCTTAGCATCATGATTGATTTAGGATTTGATTGAGAAGTTTTGGTAGGAAATTTGGTTTACTACTTCTATATCTTCCAATTGGATCATACACAAGATTTAGGATTAGGACGTTGATTGACACTATTTATTTGTCATTTCTA
The DNA here is from genome assembly GCA_009831015.1 of Picea engelmannii. Lineage (NCBI taxonomy): Eukaryota > Viridiplantae > Streptophyta > Pinopsida > Pinales > Pinaceae > Picea > Picea engelmannii. The sequence continues at coordinate 35,164 of WSFP011254248.1, read as the reverse complement.
AGAGAAATTTTGTAGAGTTTTGGTTCACTTTGATGGTCATTAGACCTAGCAGAGGATAACTAGATCCATCTGCATTGTTTCCTAGCATTTGATTGGGTTGTCAGAGAGTTTCATGGATGTGTTAGGCTTCCAGTGGATTCATTTCTCATGATTTTCTCATTAGGTATTGGAGATCACCTCAATGAACAATTACATGCATTCTGGCTCACATGTTTACACAGTAGGATTTTTTATATTCTATGAGTTTTTGGCATACATATTTGGCGGTTATTAGGTAGAGCTTCATCGAGGCTCAATCGAGAAGTTTTAGATTCAAGACTTGGAACTGGTACTAGTTTATGGACTAGTTCTTGTTGCCTTGTTGGTATAATTGTTCTGAATTATAAATGAGGGGGGATTGTTAACTTGTGGTTCCCTATACAATCATAAATTCCTATGTCACCTCTTTATGTATTTCACATTATAGAATATAGTTTTTATCCTATGTGTGTATTGGATCCTATTTTACCTACTCCTAACCTTATCACTTCATGAGTTGTCGGTGTGAGAGGAAATCTAGTTGAAGAGGTGGTTACATCTATGCATTATATATTTTCATATGAATATAGAAGAAGTAGATTTTTTCTTTTTTTCTATTCTCTTGTGTCTCATTGCATATCTCTTGTTTCTCTATTCTTTCAAAATAACCCCTTAGATCATAGTAACTTGCCAATTCTATTGGGTAGTTACTATCTTCGTGGATACCATAAGCCATGTGAAAATATCATCAACTTTGTATACTGTCCACAATTGGGTTATGTGAACCTTCAAGGGTGGTGTGTAGCTCTCTCTCCTTTAGCTGAAGTTTTAAGTGAAAGTTGAATGCTTCTAAGATTTGAATCATGGCCTTAATCATGATGTCTCCCTTCCAGCCATGATGCTTTTGAGGAGCATCATGACTATTGAACAATAACTGAGCTCTCCTTTGTATTAAGCACTTGTCTGTGTATATATATATATGTTGTGATAACTATAAGCATCGGTACCAAACCCAAAATCCAAAGCATTATAAAGAAGCTACTTGAAGCAATTAGGGAAATATTTGATGAGTCATTAATATGACCAAGTTGTGAGATAAGCATTTCGATTCTTTAACAATGGTCAATGATTGATTTGTTGGTGTCGTGGCATGAAGAGGGGAAATAATTGATCGTGAGATAATCTCACACTTGTGAATGAATCCTTTCACATAAGTGGCTAACAATCGCCAACCCTCGTCAACCCTTGCCATGGACTCATTTCCCAAACTGTACTGTTCTCATTCGAGTTCAATACAACAAGGGGAAAGTCACTCTATCAAAATTAAATTATCTCAAAGGTTTTGGAGGAGACATCGAAGTTACCTTTATATATATATATATATATATATATATATATAATTATGGGGCCATAGCTTGATATAGAAGAAATCATCGTCATCAATAATATTCCTTATAAAAGAGACTCATAAGGGAAAAATAGTAAGGAAAGTGGTCTCGTCAAATTATTACAAAGTATAAAGGTTTAAAAATTTACTTATAAGAGGAAAAACCACATTTGTTTTTTAAACAATAGGTGATAATAAGTAGAAAAATTGAAGGTTCAATTATGAAAATACCATTTTAGTGGTACTAAATTAGAAAAAAAAGGTGTTGAAAATTTCTCAAATTCAAAACAAAAAAATACTTATATATAAGTGGTGTGTTTTAAGTATAGTAAGCAAGTATCCAATTTCACATTGAATAAGTGGGTTCCTCGCACTTTGTGGGCCAACTTATTTAAAGTTTTTGTAACAATTGTATCTTTTGAAAAATGTTTCGACAAAAACAAATGAAGCTCAGTGATGCAAAAAAAAGAATATTCCCTAACACTTACACCAAATGTGTTATCACTTTATTAAAACTTCAGGGGACTATTAAAAAAGGATATTAGCATCGCTATTTGCTCAAATGACAAGGAAAGTTACATTAATGTTGATATGGATAATAAATTATTAATCCTCGAGTCATGCGTAATTCGAAAGATAAACTCTTTGGATGGAAAATATATAAAATAAACAATCTACCACTGAGAATCGACAATTACATTTTCATAACCTCCCCCCTTGATAGCACAACCATAAGCCCCCCTTGGATGTTTCCCCATGAATTGTTGGTTCTACAAGGAATGCAAACCCTCTACTCTCTTCTTCACCCTCACACATGACCCCTCATTTTACCCTTGCCTCCACAAAACCTATTGGTGCCTTCTACATTGTAATAATCATGTGTTCCTTTCCTTGAGGAAACATGAACTTTGTGCAGCCCTTTGCCACTCCCCAAAAACCTTCTAGCATACCCTTTTCCCTAAACACCACGCCATCCTCCTAAACTTGAACCCCTAGTCCATGTTCTCCCACACGACCTCCTTCTATTTCATTCTCAGACAACCCCCCACTTGTATCCCTTCATATCCCCCTTAATGCCACCTCTTCTTTGAGAGAAACATCAAGAGTGTAGCTAGGGTTATGAGCACCAATAGAGAAGTAGATGAGGAAGGTCCCAGGTTGAGCTCCTGAGGCATGGCATCCAATATCTCATCTCATAGATTGTTGATTTATTTAACCATGTTGTATGCAAAGGTTTCCTCCACTCCTAGTGTAGACACATAATTCACATGATCCACAAATTAGGGAGTAGTTCTGATTAGAGAAATGATTATACTATCATGGTTGGACATCAATTATCCAAGATTTATACTAGAGTCTTGCATTTGTGGATTTCAAATGAGATAGAGTGTTGACACCTTGGTGCTAGAGGGCAGGTTAGTTTGCACCCGAAGTACACATTAGATCACATCTTCACAGTTGGAGCCATTATTAAGGAGGCTCATCACTACTCTTAAAAAATTTATTGTTGCTTTAAAGACTTTCGAAAAGTATTTGATATAGTCTTGAGAAAGGCCCTATTCTAGAGCCTTTGTGACATTGGCATCTTTAAGACCCTCTTGGCTTCCATCATGGGATTGTATGAGTCCATTCTGGGTCACTTCCAGAGGACACCCGACCTTTTCAAACTCATCTAGAGTACCATTGGGGTAAATAAGGGGTGCGCCCCCTCTTGTTAACCAACTTTAGGATCTACATTGATGAGCTTTAATCTCTCCTCCACGAGCACATATAGGTTGGAGATGGTTTCCTTCTACATCATGTGTTTATTTCCATGTTCCTTTTTGACTATGACTTGATCTTGTTGGCCTCTACTCTTGAGGGTCTATAGAGGCAGATTGAAGTCTTGGCTAGTTTTTTTAATATTCGACAGTTGATGGTCAATTTGGGTAAAACCAAGGTCATGATCTTCAATGCATTGAAGAGATTTCTCTCTGACCTACATTTCTACTTCTAGAGGGTAGAGATGAAGATCACGATATCTTACACCTACTCAGGGGTCCAGTTTATGGGGCCTTTCTTTAGCATGCATCAAGATCTTTAGCCTTGACTCATCAAAAGGTAGGATTCCCTAGCCCTCATCTAGAGACAATGTTTCCAGAACTAGTTTCAGGACATTTCATCCCAAATTTAAATCCTAGAGGTGATCATCATACCCACAACCCTTTATGTTTTAGATATCTCAAGATTGAGCTTACTACAAAAAAATTGGGCCTGGATGGAGAGTTCATACCTTGCTTGTTAGGTGTATCATCTGCTGCAAACACACAGTTCCCCAACCCATAATTCAGGCGGAGTTTAGAGTCCACCCCTTTCTCCCTAAGGTTATATTTCATCTGGTCTCTTTCCTACATAGAGTCAAGACATTCAATGACTCTACCTCTATGAGAGAGAGGTACCCCTACCTTGCACTTTTCTCCTCAGAGGCCCTTGCCTCGGATTTCCCCATAGGCCATGCACAGGGTTTGGTTTTGTAGGCCTCTCAACTTCTTCAGTCGATGCCAATCTCCTTGGAGAGCCTTCCCCCCTTTAGATACTTACTATATGTGTCGGGCCATCTCTTATCAATGAGACATGAACTAAATCAAACGATTAGAGGGGATTGTTAATATTGCGGTAGCTGTGGGAGGTATTAACCTCCAAATGTAACCTTTGACTAGAATAGAATATTATGGAAGCAAGAGAAAACCTTAACAGATGTGTGAAAACCCTAGAAGACATGTCGGCTTAGAAGAATATATAATATTAAGGTATTATCCTCTAGGAAGACAAGTTGGCCTCACATGAAAAATATAAACAAAAAATATAATTACCATAAAGTTAGGTCGGCCCAACCAGAAAAATCATTGGACATATTAGTATAAATAGAGGACGTCTTGGCTCATTTGTTCACTCACTCTCACCCAGAAAACCAAAAAAAATGTGAAAGTTTGGAGGAGGAGCAACAACAACTGCAGTTGGGTAGTTTTCTCTTGTTCAGTCTTTTTGATATCTTTATCTTGTGCACTACCTTTGGAGAAGGTGCACTCTCTCTTGGTCATATGTTTCTTTTGGTGTGGATTCCCATATTTTTTATTTATGTCAAAGGTTAAGGTGCTCGAGGGTGGCTTTTGTGCCTATGGATGGGTGACAATGGTGTAGCATTGTCTATGGTGAAACAAGCACATCTACATTATCCTAATAGGGACATCTACAGATTGTATATCCAGGTTACTTGGACCCCACCTTTGGAGAGCACAGGCTTGAATTTTCCTTTCTATATAGAACACTTCTTGGAGTTGTGGGATGGCATCTTTATCTATCTCCCATACACGTATAGACATTGGATGCATTCTCTTAGATGCCTCTAGGCTAAATTCAGGTGGAGATCGATCACAATATTCCTGGGCTAGACATGATTTTCTAGATGTACCACCTTCAAGTGTCGGAGATAGAGTTGCACCTCATTTTCAAGTGCCCCTTCTATTATGAGACCAAAGGGCGATACCAGTACCTCTATAGGGACTTAGGAAACTCCCATTATACTTTATTTTGGTATTGAGATAAGAAATGCCTATCCCTCTTTATCATGTAGATATTCAACCACAGATCCTAGTTTTTTCATGCCTCATCCTGACATGAAACTACCAGGTGGATCACCTCATACTTTCATGTTTCCTCGCTAGATTAAGGAAACACGATATGGGGGTATTTTTAGAGTATTCTAGATTATAAAGTGGTGAAACATCGTGTCTCCCCTTACCCCCCCTTGGGAGGTTGAACAATATCCTTGAGATCGGTTCATAGGTGTTTGACCAGACCTTTGACCACACTTCATCATTGAGACAAATGGACTGAACCCAGACGGATCTAAAGCATGGAATTTGTCACCCATTGGATTGCCTCCTAGCTTCAACAAAGTAACCAGATTTCTATTCAGAGCTTCTTTCCTTTGACTTTGGATGGTAGGAGAGAAAGGATCCCTTACTCTTATGCTCCCCTTAGGATTGTACAGTTGGATACCATTATGGTGCTCAACGACTCTGATAGCAAGATAGCGCCTTGGTCATGCCCTTCTCCCTCAGTCATCAAGACCAGGAGACTTCAACAAAGCAAGGTATATCCAACATAAATAGTCATCCCCTTTACCCTCGGTCATCAGGATTTAACCTAGATGAATCTAGAGCAAGGTGCCTCCTGCCCATAGGATTACCTCGTAGCTTCAGTAAAATAGCTAGATTTCTATTTGGAGCTTCTATCCTTCAGCCTTAATGGTATGAGAGCAGGGCTCCCTCGCTCCTATGCCCCCCCAGGATCCTACAATTGAATCCGACTATGGTGCTCAATGACTTTGATAGTGAGCTAGCACCCCAATAGCTCCCTTCATCATTGGTCATCAGGACCAGGAGACTGTGACATCATCTAGACACTTATCTAGGTTGCACTTTTTCTTCCACTTTCTTTATCTTACTTTCAACATTACCTAGGAGTTTCTTTTTCACTCCCACATTGTATTCACATTGGATGTATCTTTTAATCCCATTGACCTAATTTTGTGGTCATTTGTTGGACATTAAAAATATTATCTTATTTTATACCCCAATTCAACATTACATCTATATCTAAAAACGACATTGACATAATTCTAGGTTCAATTTGGATGGAAACACTAGGTACCTTCCTCTTACACATGAAGTAAACATTTTTGACATTCTCGTACAAGAAGATGAAGATAATCTTGTAGGACCTTACAATGAAGTCATGCTTAGAAAGTCCCTCATTAGAAAACCTGAAAGATGTATTTGATGTAATCCTTTAGGATAAAAAATGACAAGGTCATAGCTAATAAAAATGATGAAAAATATGGTCTCAGAGATCATCAAAGCTTGATCCAATAAATCAAGTTGTTAAAAACTAAAAAGAAGATGCATCAAGGAAAACTAGAACAACTTATCAATGGAGATTCATTAATTGACAAAGAAACATTGATCAATCTAGTTGAAGTAGGGATATCTTTAGACATTAAAGCACCAATGATGGATGCATAAACTTTAGCAAATCCAAATGTCTCTACTAATAAATTTCAATGATCGACAGTGTGACACAAGTGTATGAACAAGATATAATTCCAAAGGTGAATAGAGAAAACTCTAAAACTATGATAAGAAAGGTGTTAGCTTTTGGGGTTACTTTGAAAGTGTTGACACCATGGTTGAGGGCGCTTCATGTGATATGGGGTGCATGGTGTATGGTTGACCCTTAGTTGTTACTTGATGGACATACATATGGAGTTGGATTTCTCTTTGATTTATATACCTTGTATGTATGCTTATGTGACATTCTTCCTCGGAGCGCAAGAGAGATAGATAGTTTGGTGTCTTCTTCATGTAGTGTGCCCATGCTGGTTGGTTCATTGCTTGGGAGGATGAATTACCTAGGAGGAGGAGCATTGGGCATCCTGGAGGATGTTGTTGGGCCGTAGATGGCATTGGGACACTTGGTTTCTTGCATGAAGGCTTGTGATTGACTTGAGGACACTTTGGGTTGAGGAAGTGACCATGGAGGTGGGATGGAATTGAAGGAGAACATGGCTTAGGAGGAGTGTTGGAGCTTTGTAGGCTTGAGGAGGTGGAGTGTTAGACACACTTTGTGGAGCCTTTTTTCCTTTTAGCCTTGCTTGTTGGACCTCTTCACCTTGGAGCTTGACATGTGTCACTTGTAGAGGAAGCACTCCACATATGCACATACTTGTATATATTAGGTTGCTTGTAGTGGACTAGGTCCACTTTATATTGTTAGCCTCCCTTACCTCTCACATAAATAGAGGAAGGAGAGAGTCCTTTCATACATTTTGTTCATTCACACACTTGATGGGAGTGGAGCTCACTAGTCTTGCTCTCTCTTGTATTCTACATTGTATTATCTCTCTATGTCTTGGAGTGCTAGGGTTTTTGGAGAAGTTTAAGGGAAATTCTAGAGTTAGGGTTTCACCTTAAGGAGGCAAAAAAGTTAGGGTTTGTGATAAACCCCAGAGGGTCAAATGAGCATTGTATCTTGGAGCTCTTGCGAGAGAAGAAGACTGTGGTTTTGGAAACCCTAGTGCTATTGGTTATGTTTGTGGAGGAGAAGAGGAGAGGTCTTGAATGTGACAAGGAAGACTTGCTAGTGATGATGCTAGCTTGTTGAGGATCCTTAGTGGACTGACCAACTTTTGTTAGGAGTGATTCCTAGCTATGAGTTGGGGGTTAGGGTTTTCATGGTTTCCCTACCTAGAGTTGGGAGAGCTTGATATTGTACAAGCTTGTGATACATTGTGACTGTGTACATGTACTTCATTTATTATATATTAATGAATTGTTTCAGCTGTCCAATCATTGTGTACTTGTAGATTTGATTTTCAGTTTGTGTTATCTTCTTGATTGGGTAAATTTTAGTGCTTGTTGTCCATGCTAATTTTCATAACATAGGGATGGATTGTTAAGAGATATACACATATATCTTGAAGACATGAGGGAAGATTCACTGCTGTAAATATGTTGTAATAAATTTATTTTAGATATGTTATATGCATGAAAAATTGTGCCTTAAGGGTTGTAACTTGTTGATATTGAAGTACACTTGTTTGGTATATTTTCTCTTGAGGTGCCTAGTGATTTGGAATAAAGTGAAGTGAAGTATTTTCTGTTGTAATAAACTATTTTAGATCATCCCTAACACTGAAATATTTTAGGGATTATATCTCAAAAACCTCAAGTGAGGTGAAATTTCAGAATTTGCAATAAAAGTCCGAAACAAAAAATTCTACATGGTATCAAAGCTATTTGGATTGAGATTGTTCTCTTGGTGAAGAGGGAATTGGATATTTCACTTGTGTTGTGCTTGAGAGAGGTTCTTGACCCGTGATAGGTTGATTGGGTGTGATACCCTAGGATGCTTTGGAGAATCACTTGAACGCTAGAAGGGCTGTTGTACTTCATTTTTGCTAATTTTTTATTTGAGGTGTGCTTCTGATTTGCAAGATGATGACTCTTGGTCCTAGAGAATATGATATTTTCAATGGTGCTTCCATTTTTATACCTTCTAATATCATGTTATAGATTCTTATGAAGGAAGTTGAGATTTAGGAGCATGTTGAGAAATAGATAGCTGCAATTTTCTGTTCGACAAAGTGGGTCGCCCATGTCAAGGAGGACAAGGTAAAGAGAATCATTTTTTATTTGGTGATGGATCACTTCATCCCTCACAATGTAGACAAGATTTTTGATAAGAAGATGTTTGATGCTTTGGTTGGTTCATTTCAAATTTCTTGTGTCTCTAGGAAGATGCTCTTACTAAACAAGATTTCAATGATCAGCATAAGCAAGACATATACATTGGCGAGCTATTTGGCTAGGATCGCAGAGTTGAGAGCATAGTTGGTTTCTATGGCATAGTGGTGTAATATAAGGAGTTGATGTGCATTGTTTTGAATGGACTTGTTACTTCATGGAGGCCTTTTGTCAAGGATGTATATTTACCCTAGGGTGCTTGGGAGAAGCACTTGAACCCTAGAAGTGTTGTTTTACTTCATTTATTGCTGATTTTTTCTTTGAGGTATACTTAACCCAATGTCATTAACTATATAATCCAATTTTAGTGATTCAACTTATCGAGATAAAGCTTAAATAACAAGATGAGGCACATGGTCAATTTGAAACTGTCTGCCGAGCCATAAGAATTGGAGACCAATTTAGTTCTACAGGTCAGTTTTTAAATCATGCCCAAACATAAAAGATTAGAAGAAAGAGAAATTATCAAAATATTTGTCAATATATACATATTGAAAGCACCACTTTTGTTTTGGTGTCAGCAAATTAATATCTTGCTATCACATTTGAGGGCTATTAGGAATTTGCATTAGAGTACTTCTGATTGGTTGTAAGTTAAGACTTCTGTGAATGAAATATTCCTTATATGAGATGATATATTACATGTTTAAACTATGGGAGAAGCTTGCATGAAGAAGAGGTGTGCTATAATTTCTATCAGTTAGAGATGTTTCGTCTCAGAGGCATTTTATGTGAAGAACTAAAACCCAAGTCAAATCTATGTTGAATCCATAACCGATTGAAATCGAATGGCTAATTTTCTTAATTCATGATGGCATATAGTTGTTAAGCATATGGATATGAATTTTTTTCCAAACTGGGTAGGCTTTTAACTAAATTACCAAACTTTAGATTACCAAGTCTTATCTTTAAAATTTGTCCTGCTATGCTTACTTCATCACCCAACCCAAATCTATGTTTAATTCATAATTGGTTGAAATAGAAGGGCCTATTTTATCAATTGACAATGGCGTACAATTGTCAAGCATATGGGGATATAAATCTTTTCCTGACAGGTTAAGATTTTTATTATATTACAAAATCTTTAGATTATCAAGTCGTCATGTCCTTAAAATTATTCCTGTTACACCTACTTCGTATTTTTGGTTAATATTGTTGATGATTTCAACTTGATGAGACATTCTCTAGGTTGTTCTCCTCTGGACTGAGTTGAGACGATCTGTGAGAAAGCCCATGTGATGGGTGTGTCATACTCCTCTAGATTGAGTTGGGATGACGTGTGTGGTCTCTTTTCGTGCTCCTCTAGACTGAGTTGAGATGACTTGAGATGGTCTCTTGTCGAACTCCTATGGACTTAGTTGAGTTGAGTTAAGATGGATCTCCAGATAATACTCCTATGGATTTAGTTGAGTTGATCTGTTGAGACGTCCCTGTGGTTGAGCACATGTGGACTTGTCCCTAGTGGCAGAGCACTAGAGGATGTGTGAGAGATCCTTACTATATTTTCTAAGAGTAAGATTTATTGTGTAACCCTAATTTTGTATTGTGAAGGGTACAAGTCGGCTCCACTATGTAAAGATAATTAATATTGTGTAAAGATTAATTATATTGTTGAGTTATAGAACTCAACCCTATTGTGCTAATAGACACATCCATTTGATGTGCTAGTTCATGTATAAATAAGAGTTAGATCCCCATTGTGGATCACTCACTCACTCATTATCTCAACACCTACTTGTATGGATAAAGTGAACACTTCTCTTAGGCGCTAGATTTCTTGGTCATAGAGCACCCTCTTGTGTGCACTAGGGTTTATGGTGAAAGGGTGATCTTATCTTGACTCTATAACAAAGGATTGTTGGGTTTTTCCCTTGTTTGAGAAGAGTTTTCCCAGGATAACTTCTTGTGTCTTGTGCATGGTTATTCTTCTTGTGATCTTGGTTACTGCAACTATTGTATATTGTATTGTTGCATTGTTTATTGTTCAAGTTCATGCTAAATTGAAATAAAATACATGTGCATGAGCTAAGCATAAAAAATAAACATGGTATCTGAGCTATGTTCCTGAAGAGCCATTGCACAAGCTATTTCAAGCTAGTCGTCACCTTCTTGCTGCAACTACAAAAGAGACCCCTTCCCTTTTCCTTTTCAAGCTAGTTTTAGCACTTTCCCCTTGAACATTGGGCTTAAGTTTTGCACAAGAAGGTACGACCTAGTTCAACGCACCACCTGCAATTCTTAGATAAAAAAATTGAATAAGTTTTGATTTTCGGCCCTAGGGTTTCTACAGAATTTTGGTTTTAGGGTTTCTGCAGAACGTTGGAGTATTTTGCAGCTTGATGAGTTTCCTTTGACTCTCTAGGGTTTCTTGTTGGCATTCATAAGTCCAAAAAAACTCCTAGAGACTTCCTCTTGGAAAACACTATGGTTTCTATCCTAGTCGTTAGGGTTTGTGAAGATTATGCAAGCCATGAGGAACATAACTATGGTAGAAGATAGGCTTGATGGATCAAGCAACTTCAAATCCTAGAAGTCAATATTACACATCACTCTAGAAGAGAGTGACCTATTGAGATTGATAGAAAATATTCTACCAACAACAACAATTGATGAAGAGAAGGTTGAATGGAAGGCAGACAATGTCAAATCTAGGAAGATAATAATTTATTCATTAATAGATCATCTACTACCTCACATCTCTACCTTGAAGACAACTTATCAAATGTATGATGCAATGAAGACATTTTTTGAAAGAAACAACACTAACAAAGCTCTCATATTGAAACACCAACTTCAAAATATTAAGATGATGAAAGTTGACACCATTGGTACCTTCTTCATGAAGATTTTAGAGATCAGTGATCAGTTAGGTGCCATTGGAGAAACCACCAAAGACAGAGAGCTTGTCATGATTACTCTCAATGCTCTTCCAAGACATTGGGAACCTTTCATTCAAAGTGTTAGTGGAAGAGAAAAATTACCTCAGTTTGATCGTCTATGGGAAGACTGCACTCAGGAGGAAACCATACTGATAGCTAGAGGTGTGCAAGACTCCCATCATGATGAAAATCAAGCACTCGCTTCTCATACAAAGAGAGGCAGAAGAAATAGAAGAAGTTTCAACAAAGCATTCAAAGACAAGAAAACTTCAGTAGCTTTAGGTCATGAACATAGAAAAGACATTTCAAAGATTCAATGTTTCAGATGTGACAAGTATGGACACATTGAGAGAGATTGTCCTACCATAAAGAAAGGAAGACAACAAGCATCCACTGCCGATGTTGATTCAGAACCACATCAGAGAGATGAAGACATAAAATATGAAACATTCTTCTTCATATTAACACTCTTAGGTATGGTTCCTACTGATAGTGATATTTGGTTGATTGTCAGTGGTGATTCCAAAAACATGACTGGATATAGAGATCATCTCACTGATCTTATAGAGAAAGAGTCTCGTCTACATGTTTAACTTGGTGATAATTCCAGATATAATATGAAGGGAGTTGGATCTTCTTCCTTCCAACTATATTCTGGCATACCTCTTCAATTAAGTGAGGTACTATATGTACCTGGGATGAAAATGAACCTTGTCTCTCTTTCTTCCTTAGAGGATAAAAGATACAAGGTTACCTTCTCCAAAGGAAAATTTATTGCATGGCATAAGAACTCACACATGGATTCTGCCTGGGTGATTGATGTTCAAGAAATGTTTTTGTACAGATTGACTGTCCAACCAGTCCAGGCCTTGTTACATGATACTATCATCCTGAGCGAGCTATGGCATAGGAGACTTGCTCATTTACATTATAGAGCCCTTCCCTCTTTGGGGAAGATGGTGACAGGTCTTCCATAGATACATATTGAGCATGATGGCGTTTGCAGAGGTTGTGCTCTTGGAAAGAATGTCAAGGGGTCCTTTCCGAGCAGTGACAATAGATCCAATGGGATCTTGGACTTGATACATATAGATGTTTATGGACCTATGTCTATTGATTCCTTGAGTGAATACTTGTACTATGTTCTCTTCATCAATGATCACTCTCAGAAGACATGGATTTACTTCTTGAAGACCAAGGATGGAGTCCTTGTGATATTTCAAGAGTTTAAATCTCAGGTTGAGAACCTAACTGGGAGAAAGATCAAGGTGTTGATATCAAATAACGGAGGAGAGTACACCTCCAATGATTTCAGTGATTTATGTATTGAGACAGGGATCAAGAGGAAGTACATCATTCCTTATAACCCTCAACAAAATGGGGTTGCAAAGAGGAATAACAGATTCATTATCAAGGAAACCAAAGTGATGATACATGATCAGAATCTACCTATGATTTTGTGGGCAAAGGCATCCATGACAACTCTGTATGTTCAGAACATGATTCCTCATAAGATTCTTTGGAACATGATTCCCGAAGAATCTTTCACCAGAGTGAATCCTGAGGTTGGACACTTCAAGATATTTGGATGTCTAGTATACATCATGTAACCAAGGAAAAGAGGACCAGGCTAGACCCTTCAGGAATAACGGGTACATTTGTGGGGTAAAATGAATCTTTGAAGGCATACCAGATTTACATACCTGTTCATAGACAAATCAAAGTTAGCAGATATGTCACCTTTAGGGAAGAGATATCCTTTCGAAGATCCAGAGAATCTCAGATGGAGATTGACAGTGAGAAAGTACCTTCTCCCCCTTCAACAATTAAGAGGGAGACCGTTACTGATCCATTTGATCCAGTTGATCCCGTAGCTCTAGTTGATGTTCCCAGAGACATTGCAGTAGGCCAAAAGAGGCTTGCATGGGATCGAAAGACTCTGTAGGAGGAAGAGGGACATGCAACTCCTCATGGTACATTCTGAGAGAGAAAAATACCACATAGATTTTCAAGGTATGTTTAAGCTATGAGCTACATCATTGATACCTAGCCTTCTTGTCATGGATAAGCAACAGGTCAACAGGTTTAGCAAGATGCCATGGCCGAATAATGATGTGTGGGATATTTTTCCAAGACCGAAAGGGAAGTATTTAGTGACTTCCAAGTGGATCTATAAGATCAAACATGCAGCTGATGGAAGTGTCGAGAAGTACAAATAGAGATTTGTGGCTAGAGGATTCTCTCAGGTGGAGGGAATAGATTATGAGGATACATTTGCTCCTATTTCTCGATACACTTCCATTCGTACGATTATTTCCCTTGCTGCATTCATGGGTTGGAGACTACATCAGATGGATGTGAAGACAACCTTTCTCAATGGAGAGATTGAGGAAGAATTTTACATTGAGCAACCATATGGATTCGTGATACATGAGAAGGAGTCTCATGTGTGCAGGTTGAAGAAATCCTTGTATGGACTAAAACAGGCACCTCGTGCATGGTATGAGAAGATTGATGGATACTTGATGAGTTTGCACTTTAAATAGAGTGTTTCTGATCCCAGCCTATACAACAACATTGTTGGTGACGAGTGCCTGATTTTGGTCCTATATGTTGATGACTTATTCCTCACAAGTTCATAAATCCTTATTGTTGATTGCAAGCATGCATTGGCTTATGAATTTGAGATGAAGGACCTTGGTATGATGCACTACTTCTTGGGACTCTAAGTGTGGCAAAGGACTGATGATATTTTCTCGAGTCAAGGAAAATACACAGTGGAGATATTGGAGAAATTTAGGATGACAGACTGCAAGTCCATGCCTACACCGATGGTTAAGAATCTAAATAAACTAAGCAAGACTTCTTCAAATTCAGGCGATATTGATCCACATATTTACAGACAACTGATTGGATCATTGATGTATTTGGTTAACACCAGACCTGATATATGCTATGTAGTGATTGTACTCAGTCAGTTTATGAGTCAGTCGAGACAAATACACTAGATAGAAGCGAAGCATGTGTTGATATATTTACGAGGCACAGTTGGTTATGGCATGAGATATGCCTTCGATGTAGACATGAGACTACTTGGATATGCCAATGCAAATTGGGCAGGGAGCGTAGTGGACTGGAAGAGCACCTCTGATTGTTGTTTTACTTTGGGATCTGCCATGGTTTCCTGGTGCAACAGGAAATATAATTCTGTGGCTTTGATTTCTATAGAAGCAGAGTACATTGCATTATGTGTGGCAGTCCGCGAAGTAGTGTGGCTTCACAAGCTCCTTGTAGACTTATTTGGACATGAGATGGATTCCACCATTATCCATTGTGATAACCAGAGCTGTGTGAAGCTCTTAGAGAATCCTGTGTTTCATGATAAATCGAAACACATCGAGATCAAATACCATTACATCAAATATCAAATAAGTACATGTGAAATACCTTTCTATACACGAGCATGTTGCAGATGTATTCACCAAACCACTTTCCAGGACGAAGTTCGAGTACTTTCGTGAGAGACTTGGCTTGGTGGAGAATGCCTCCCTAGCTGAGAGGGAGTGTTGATGATTGCAAATTCATGAATATTTCTCTGGGTCATTCTCCTCTGGACTGAGTTGAGACGATCTCTAAGAATGCCCATGTGATGGGTGTGTCATACTCCTCTGGACTGAGTTGAGATGACGTGTGTGGTCTCTTGTCGTGCTCCTTTGGACGGAGTTGAGATGACTTGAGATGGTCTCCTTTCAGACTCCTATGGACTTAGTTTATTCGACTTGAGATGGATCTCCATATAGTACTCCTATGGATTTAGTTGAGTTTATCTATTGAGGGTGACATCCCTGTGGTTGAGCACATGTGGACATGTCCCTAGTGGAAGAGCACTAGAGGATGTGTGAGAGATCCTTACTATATTGTCTAAGAGTAAGATTTATTGTGTAACCCTAATTTTGTATTGTGAAGGGTACAAGTCAGCCCCACCATGTAAAGATAATTAATATTGTGTAAAGATTAATTATATTGTTGATTTATAGAAGTTGGCCCTATTATTCCAATAGACACATCCATTTGATGTGCTAGCTCATGTATAAATAAGAGTTAGATCCCCATTGTAAATCAATCACTCACTCATTATCTCAACGCCTACTTGTATGGTTGAAGTGTGCACTTCTCTTATGTGCTAGCTTTATTGGTCATAGAGCACCCTCTTGTGTACACTAGGGTTTGTGGTGAAAGGGTGATCTTCTCTTGACTCTATAGCAAAGGATTATTGTGTTTTTCCCTTGTTTGATAAGGGTTTTCCTAGGATAACTTCTTGTGTCTTATGCATGGTTATTCTTCTTGTGATCTTGGTTACTACAACTATTGTATATTGTATTGTTGCATTGTTTATTGTTCAAGTTCATGCTAAATTGAAATAAACTACATGTTCTTGAGCTAAGCATTAAAATTCAACAAATACATCCTTACTGAATTGAGATGATTGCTGAATAATTGATGAAACCTTAGTGATTTTTGGGAACTGTCTAATTTGAAAGGATTGTGAAAAGCATCTAGTTACACAACCTTGTTCCACAATGATAATTTTTCTATATATTGTATTCCTTTCTTTGAAAATGGATAGCCATATGCATATAGTGCAAGAATGAATATTCTTTTTCCCACAGATCAACTTGTGCAGTGGAACCCTAGGTGTGAGTTTGCTTCAAATCAATCTTAGTTAACATTAACATCACAGTACTTACAGACTAAGTGTACATCAAGAGTGAAAGTTGTGAATCTTCTCTTTCCACGACGACCAAATGTGTTACTATATTTTGAGAATTGTGTTCCTTATTATTTTGGGTTTGGGAGTTTCAATGGTCTATGGCATGTTTTATTTAACATTTATTATTTTCATTTACTTGCACATTTTTATATTGTAATTATCTATCTCACATGATCCAGGTGAAATATAATGGTTCTAAGTTTGCTCCATATTGGCTATGATGATAGGAGGCGGCCTCGTCTTAGTATCCTTCATGACATATGCTTCAAAACATCTGGCAATTCGATCATTTTTGAAAGGGCGTGAAGACCGGAACTTGCTTAATTCAACATATCCGTGTTGTGGATTTTAAAAATGGAGGATTTTGTAAATTGTAATTTATTGTATTATTACACATTTCAGGTCATGAAAATAAAATTGAAATTTATTTATATTTAAATAAATTGTGTTAATGTTTGTTGCATTAACTTTAGTTGATAAAATTAAAATGTGTCTCGTCCTTTTCAAGGAAACATGTAACTCTCATTGTCTTGTTTAGCTCATACCTTGTTTATATTTTTAAAGGCAAGAATGGCTCGGTTTGCATCTGAGCACGAAATTAAAGGTTTTTTTTCAAAAGAGTAACTTACTACTATTACCATGTTTCGAGCCTCGTGTTCATGGCGCAAAATGCATTAAAATAGTTTGGGGATGTGGAAATATGATTATGGTTACTAATGTTTTATTTATTATATTTAGTTAACCTCAACTTCATGGCAAACTTGTTTGATGACTATGTTATATGATTACATGGATATATTCTCTATCTTGAAGTAACAAATGTTGGGTGAAGAGTAATATTTATATATTTGCTTGGGTTCTATATTTTGTATGTACCAAGCGGGGCTTGACTGGTTGGTAAAGACAATCCCCAAGCATGCGGTATATTTAGCTATTTGAAAGAGCGGGGCCTATCATGGCTGCATAAGTGGGCTAGGCATTGTGACTGACATAGTTCTTGGCCATAGTACTAATTCTAATGGGGAAAAATAAGGAGATTTAAATGAAACATCCTAAAAGTTTCGTTTATCGAATATTTGTGTGGGATTTATCAAGAGGTAAATATTGTTAATTTTATCTCTGTTAAGCTCAACAAATAATATGCTTTAGTTGGGTACTAACAGATGACGGACTTTTGCTTTATGACCATGCTTAATCGTTCTCTATTTTGTAGCAAATATTACTAATTGTAGCTTTAGGATTTCAATGTTTTTCCAGAAATAGGACAAAATACTAAATATTTGATCACCATTCATAACTCATTTAGACAATATAGTGCATGGCCAAATTTGCTGTTAGGGGTTTACATTAATAGTCATAGTTGTTGTGAAAAAAAATGCAGGTGAAAATTTGGTCATGTTACAGTTGGAATAAGGTTGCATCATCTTATTTTTTTCCATATGTAGGTAGTAAACCTTGGTGGAGAAGAGATCAAATATGAAAGACAAACTTTTAAGATTGAAAATAAACCCTTTCAAAATACCAATATACATCCATACAAAAATAGACACAAGAATTTAGAGAGCCTTATAAGTAGAGTAACACCATCTAATACTCCTTGAGGAAGGAATCACTTCACTAGTCATGCTCACTACAATACAATAACCAACATTTAACACTTGACATATCAATACAATGATACTCATGTATATGTAATTTGTCATAAGTATACCTTGGGGCCTATGTCAAATACTCCCTATTATTATATTATTTCCTTTAACTATATAATGGGACCATACCATGATTATGGCCACATTATATTCATTATCTGCTTGGGTACCTCATTAGATACCCCATATTATCCTCCCTAGGTACATAACATTGTAACAATAAGTCAGTACAGGATATCAAATGTGCCTTCAAAATGGTGTAGAACTCTCAACTAAGTTTGGTTTGATGGTTCATTCTTGTTTAGAAATCCTTATTACTTTGGTGAATAATCTTGGAGTAGATTTGAGTTGTTTAGTCAACACGTTCCAATGAGCTTACCCTGTGCAAGATGCATTTGGTTTGATAGTCCATTCTTATTTTGAAATTCCCTAAGTGCTTTGGTGAATAATCTTAAAGTTACTTCTATTTGTACAATGAACACCTTTCATTGAGCTTACTCTTTGCAAAATGCATTACTACTTTGGTCACTCTAACGAATTATAGTTCATATTGTATTTTTTGTGACCATAATGCATGTTTGACAATTTGAGGCTTGTGTGCACATGTAATATGCTTCATTAAATTGCTTGAAGTACTATTAGCTCATATTATTTGTTTTTTTTATCAAGTACAAAACATTTTCTATATTATAATTTGCACATGAACTTCTATCTTGCAAATGTCATGTGCTAGACCACTTGTGTGTTTTGAGAGCCCATTAATTAGATTAGTGTTTTTGTTTGTTGCATGTGAGTTCATTTAATGAAGAGGAATCATGAACATTATTGAGCATGTGTTAACAAACTTTGGAGATACAAATACCTTACTTGGATTTAACTCCCTTGAATTATGGTAAATGGTGTTTGATGATTTATTATAGATACAATTTAAGTTACTTGCTAATATGAATATTTATTTATGTTGCATAAACTAGGTATATCTACATAGTTTGAACATATAAAGAAACTTCTCACCCAAACATATCAAATATTAGTATACCAATGTGTTTTGTGGTTAAAACCCCCAAAGAGGGAAACAACCCATGGCCCTAGCCAATTGGATGATGAACAATATCTTAATGCAAAAAGAAAATATTTTACATATGAATCTCTCACAATCGATAATCAACAAATGACCCACCATGCTTTTTAAATAGAGATCATAGACCAATCAAGTGCTAATACATGGTTTAAGTGTCATTAGTATTGAGAAGAATATGAATCATCGATTCACTGTGTTTAAAACATAATCATGACCATCATATTACTTAGTTACAAAAGCACACTAAAGAAACACACTTTACATAAAGAAAAATTAGACTAATTTGATTGTAACTACCTTCAAAGTGTTTAAATATCCTAACATACCCCCTTAAGAACAACTTGGGATATGATTGGAGGATTTTCAAAGGAGAAACAATATGGAAATGAAGAAGGCAATAGAGCTTATCTGATGTAGGAACATTTCCTTCAAAGTCAACAACGCACGCATGGAGGCAAATGAATGACATCTCAGCATGACAGAGTTTCAAATCAAACATTTATTTCAAAGATAATTCGGTTGTTGAGATATTTTGTAATCAACATTTTAAAAATGTAACTTGTTTGTAAAGTCGTGAAGGACTATAATGGATTGCATATATGGAGTGTTGACTCTATCTAGAAATAATTGGTAGTTTTTGTAATAGGAAAAAGTAGGTAACAACTTTGAGTTTGATAGTATAGATTTCAGAAAGGATGAGAGAGCTCGTGGAGCCAGTCCTTAGATAGATTTCATTGTTGTATTGTAACAAATAGAAATAGAATATAGAGGGAATGAGATAGAGATCAAAGGGTTCAGTAGAACAGAGTAGAGTAGAAGAAACACTATGTAAATTTGTTTTTGTGAATGAATAGAATAGACAGAATTGTCCCAAAATCCTTGGACTGTGTTCATTTTATGTGTGATTTAATGAATATTATATTCTATGTGTATGGTTTAGTTCATTTCATTAATGTATGATTGTTTGAGAGATTGACTCTATGAGTTCATGATGAAGTTGGATGAGTTTCAAATGTTTCTCTTCTGACACTCATATGTAAGGTGTGCATCTTGAATGCAAGGAGTGCATCGGTTGAGTTCAGAGTGACTCAGAGAAGTTTAGAGAGAACAAGGTAAATTCAGACCAATTGCAATGTGTGCACAACATCAAGAAACGAACAAGCTTCAAAGAAATAGAGCAGAGGAACACCAAGTGGGCGAGAAGAATTTATTTGCAAGAAATCCTTCGAAATGAGTTATCAAAATCCCAAAAATGAAAGGTGTGCATGGGAAGTCGAATCCTTAAGGGTCAAGCTCAGAAGAGATAGCACTTTCACAAGTTTCGATGATATCCTAGAGTCAGACTTGTAGGAGGAACAAAGGTTCAAAACCTTTGAAGGCTGATAAATCTTCCAAGTGGGGAGATACCGGAAGCTCAGGAGGAGGAGTGGCCATGATCATTGGATCACAGTGAAGGGGATCATCATTCGTCTGATCAGGGTAAGGTACATGAACCTCAGTGCTTCACACATAGAGGAGAGAGAGGATTCACTAGGGTTGAGAAATGAGGTTTCAGAAGCTCGAAGAGATGGAAACATGAAGTAGAATCTTGACCATCCGATCAGTGGGGCAGATCTGAGCCGCTAGATCACCCGAAGCAAAGATTAAGCATCAGATCGCCAGGATGAATCATAGCCATTGGTTGCTGTGAGCTCAAGAGGAGGAACGGTTTGAAACTTGAGATTTCTGAAGTTTGAACCTCCGGAAAGACGAAGTGGAATCTCAACCGTTCAATCATCCGAAACAGACCTAAGACGTTAGATCATTCAAAGTGAACCTTAGGTGTTGGATTGATCAAGCGAATATGAGCCGCTAGATATCGCGAGTACATAAGGAGTCGAGTTTGAAACTTGAGACCCCTGAAGCATGAATAGATGGAGAGACGAAGCATATCTGGACCGTTATATCCAGAGGGGTACGTGTCAGTGAGTCGTGAGATCCAGAGGAAGAAAAAAGGTGAAAGGTTGATATACCCAAAGCCTGAATACCCGAAGAGCCATGAGCTGTTTATCTTTGAAGGGACACTTGTCAATAGATCTCGAGCTTTGGGAAAGTTGAAGTGGGTTTCCAGTTTTGAGAACTAATATTTCCGAAGTGTGAATACCCTAAGAACCAAAGTAAAGTCTAGACCCTAATATCTAAGGGAGATGTGGTGCTAATCCGTGAACTCCGGGTAAAGTCCCAAAGTAATCCTCAATCGTTAGATCAAGAGGAAATGCATTTGGGGATCATAGCCTTTGAATAAAATCATTTGGGAAAAGACAAAGTTTGAGATTTAAGATCTCAGAAGTCCGAAGACCCGGAGGAGATCTTGACCATCGATTGAGAAGAGGGCCACAGGACTGTTGATCCGAGTTGAACGGTCAAACACCCGAAGTGAAGGAAGGACCGTTGATTGGGAGGACAGGTGTCTGTAGATTGCCAGCTATGGGGGATTGATGTACAAAAGGAATCTGGGTTTGAGATTTCAAATTCTTGAAGTCTGGAATTGCGAAGAGATCTTGACCGTTGATTCAGAGGGAGCATACTTGGTCTATATATTGGAAAAACACAGATCTGAACCGTCGGCTTAGAAAGTATCATCAAGATCGTGAGATCAACAATCTCGTAGCATTGCAGGGACAAGAGTTGCAAGGAGTTTAAAATATTGAGGGTGGTCTGCAATCCAAACGGTAGTTTCGTCAAGAGGACACGTGGAGGTTATAGGAGCATTGTGGGCCCAAAAGTAGTTTGACTCCAAACCGCTTGTGGCCGCTCCCATAATCATGTGGTCATTTCCAAGGTCACATCAAGAGGAGGCTTATCAAACAAAAGGAGCTAAAGCCCGACACTCTAAGTTTTCATAGAAAAGCGGAAGGGAAGGTCATGGGTTGTTGTTAGACCTACACCAAGAAGCCAAGGGGGCCTGTGTTTATATCTAGAAGGGTTGCTTTAAGGTTCCAATGAGTCTTTCGACTCAAGAATCAGAGATCCATTAACCGAGAGGTCACATAGCCCTATGGGGGAGTAGGGGAGCTGCATCAGGTGGTATCAGAGATGATATTGAGTTTGTTTGTAGACAACAGACAAAAGGATAAAGGAGATAAATTGGTATCATTTGTGGTATCAAAAAAAAAAAAAAATGATTTTTGTTTGTAGGTGACACAGTGAAATCACGCCACCCAGAAGGCGTAGAGAGAATACAAAAATGGAAGAAGAAATGAGGTGACTCTAAATGATATTGGACACCATGGAAACAACACAGAGAAGAGATCCAGACGTTGGAGATATCAGTGACACTGAGAGCGAAGAAGTAGAGGCAGAAGAAAATGTAGCAGAGGATGTTGCACATGATCGCTTGATAAAATTTGTTTCAAAGATAGGAGCCAAAGCAAAAATAGGGGTACCAATGTATGAAGGCAATTTAGAAGTTGAAGAATTGTTATATTGGGTACATGCTATGGACAAGTACTTCGATTACGAAGATATCGAAGAAGACAAGATGGTGAAGCATGCAGTGACAAGACTAAAGGGTCATGCAGCGCTATGGTGGGATGAATTGCAAGCTGAATGCAGGAGCAATGGAAAGTAAAAAATTAAAAACTAGGATAGGATGGTAGCCAAGATGAAGGCCAAATTTATCCCAAAGGATTTCCAAATCAATCTGTTCAGGAGATTACATAACCTGAAATAGAGGAGCTTATCAGTGAAGGATTACACTGAGGAATTTTACAAACTGAACATCAGGGCTGGACAGAAAGAAAATGAGGATGAAAATACAGCCATATATATCAATGGGCTAAGATATGAAATACAAGAGGAGATCAACATGATGTCTGTCAGTAAATTCGAGGATTCTTATTAAGCAGCCTTGAAAGCTGAAGAAAAATTGGCCAGGAAGAAAAGCCAATGAAGCAGAGGAGGAAATTCAAGCAGAGGTAAGGGAACCAACAGAGAGAAGTTTCAGAAGCCAAAGCCTAAAGCTGCCAAACAACATAGTCACCTAGAGAAAGGTGGAAGTTCTAAAGAAGGACAATAAAGAGGAAGAAGTTATTTTTCTAGAGCACAAGGAAGGGCCAGAGGAGGTGTAGTTAAACGTTATACCCATGGAAAACAAGGACACAAATATTGGGAATGTCTCGACAGAAAGAGAGAAGGAGGAGGAGAAGCACACATTGCAGAAGCATAGAAGCGTGTGGAAGAAAAAGCAGAAGGAGGAAGGAACCTCAAGATGAGGAAAATTCTTCTTAAACCAGAAAAGGAGCTAGAGGAACCAGTTCATTGAATAAGTCTGTTTCGAACTTCTTGCAAGGCGAAAGACAAAGTTTGCAAGGTGATCATAGACAGTGGGAGCACTGACAATCTAGTATCCAAAAATATGGTGGAGAATCTCGAGTTGAAGACAACTGCACATCCAAACCCATACAAAGTATCGTGGTTGCAGAAAGGACATCAAGTAATGGTAAGTCAACAATGCCAAGTTGAATTTAAAATATGAGGTTATAGCGATGAAATATTATGTGATGTAATTCGTATGGATGTCTATCATATTTTATTGGGGAGGCCGTGGCAGTATGATCGAAAAAAATTTCACGGTGGAAGAAATAATACCTATACCCTAGAAAATAATGGTAGGACACATATGTTGTTACCCATAGAAGACAAAGAGCAAAAGAGAGAAGCTAGTTCAAGCGTACTTCTCATGAGTGGGAAGGAGCTCTTGAAGGAAGTCAAGAAGGAGAAAGAAATGTAGTTTGTTGTAGTGAGGAAGCCTAGAGTTATCCTTAAAAATACTTATATGGAATATTTGCCTGTAGAAATCCAAGAACTATTAGAAAACTTTGTTGATATAGTAGTGGATGAGCTACCACACTCATTGCCACCCATTAGGAGTATAATCCATCATATTGACCTCATTCCAGGAGCTAGTTTACCAAACAAAGTAGCTTATAGGTTGACACCCATAGAGAATGAGGAAGTCAAAAATCAAGTCCAGGAGTTGTTGGATAAAGGTTTAGTTAGGGAAAGCCTAAGCCCATGCGCAGTACCGACTGTGTTAATTCCAAAGAAAGATGGAGGATGGAGAATGTGTACATATTCTCGAGCCATCAATAAGATAACCATTAGATACAGATTCCCTTTACCAAGGATGGATGATTTTATGGATTGTTTGAGTGGAGCGAGCTATTTTTCCAAAATAGACTTAAAGAGTGGATATCATCAAATAAGGATGAGAGAGGGAGATGAATGGAAAAAAAACATTCAAGATAAATGAAGGATTGTTTGAATGGTTGGTCATGCCATTTGGGCTGAAAAATGCACCAAGCACATTTATGAGGTTAATGAATGAAGTGTTGAAATACTTCATAGGAAAATTTGTCATAGTATATCTAGATGACATACTAATCTTCAGTAAGACAAAGGAAGAACACTTAAGGCATTTGACATCAGTGATGGAAAAGTTGCAGCAAGAGAAATTATTGATAAATTTAAAGAAAAGTTCTTTTATGAAGAAGGAGCTCATATATTTGGGTTTCGTAATCTCTTCAAACGAATTGAAGATGGACCTAGAAAAAGTGAGAGCGATTAGAGAATGGCCATCTTCAAGAAACATATTTGCGGTAAGAAGTTTTCATGGGTTAGCTAGTTTTTATAGAAAATTTATCAGAAATTTCAGTGGTATATGTGCGCCCATGCTGGACACTGTGAAGAAGAAAAACAAGTCCTTTAATTGGATAGAGGAAGCTGAAAAAAGTTTCAAAGTGTTGAAGGAGAAAATCATGGAGCAACCAATTCTGGTCTTACAATATTTTGGAAAAACATTTTAGGTGAGATGTGATGCAAGTGGGTTAGTTATTGGAGTAGTCTTGAGTCAGGACAATAGGCCAGTTGCTTATTTCAGTGAGAAACTGAATGACGCCAAGAATAAGTATTCCACGTATGACAAGGAATTCTATGCGGTGATCCAAGCTTTGAAAAAATGGAGGCACTATCTAATTCCTAAATAATTTGTCTTGTACAGTGATAATCAAGATTTGCAATTTATTACTAAGCAAGAAAAGTTGAATAAAAAACATGCAAAATGGGTAGAATTTATGCAGAATTTTACTTTTGTTATTAAACATATTGTTGGAACTGCTAACAAAGTTGCAGATGCTTTGAGTAGGAGGAGTTTGATTGTACATGAATTCCAAGTGGAGACCTTAGGGTTTGAAAACCTCAAGGAGATGTATAAAGAAGATGCAGATTTCAAGGAGGCTTATGAGGCATGCAAGAATCCTTTATTGGGAGATGGAATCCCATGGACTGAATAATTGATCCATGATGGATTACTATTCAAAGGAAGCCAATTATGCATACCGAAATTCTCAATGCGAGATAACCTATTGAAAGAGAAACACAACAGAGGTTTAGATGGACATTTTGGTCACGATAAGACTTTTGCGCAGCTGAAGTATTCGTACTATTGGCCGAGCATGAGGGAAAAAGTGAAAAATTTTGTGAACAAATGAAGAATTTGTTAGTATGCAAAAGGAAGACAACAAAACACTGGTTTGTATCATCCATTACCAATTCCATAAAGGTCATGGGATGCAATCAATATGGATTTTGTTTTGGGATTTCCTAGAATGAAAAAGGGAGCGGTTCCATATTTGTTGTGGTGGACAGATTTTCAAAAATGGCACATTTCATACCATGCCAAAAAAAAAAAGATGCTACACACATAGCCAATTTTTTTTCCAGATAAGTAGTGATATTACATGGATTGTCGAGGAGCATAGTTTCAGACAGGGACACCAAATTTGTAGGACACTTTTGGAGGACTCTATGGAAGAGGTTGGAGATGAACTTGTCCTTTAGTTCACCATAGCACCCTTAGACATATGGACATACTAACTTAGTAAAAAAGAGTCTAGGAAACTTGTTAAGAAGTTTAGTCATTGAGCAAGGTTTTCAATGGGATCAGATTCTGACACAAGCAAAATTTGCATTCAAAAATTTAGTGAACAGGAGCACATGAAAAATTCCATTTGAAATTATGTATTGTATACAACCAAGAGGGATTACAGAGTTGAGAGATCTGAATCAAGATGAGTTCATAAGTGCTGGAGCAAAGGATTTTGCAACAGAAATGCACAAACTCCATGACAGAGTCAAAGAGAAGCTACAGAACAACAACAAGAAATATAAGAGCAGAGTTGATCAAAAGAGAAGAGAAGTTCAATTTGAAGTTAGGGATGAAGTTTTAGCTCATTTGAGAAAAGAAAGGTTTCCAAGGGGAACATATAACAAATTGAAGATGAAGAAGATAGGACCATGCATGATTCTCAGAAAATTCACATCCAATGCTTATGAAATTGAGTTGCCAGACAATGTTGGGATATCATCGATATTTAATGTTGCAGAACTGTATCCTTACAGGAGAGATTAAGTAGGAGAATCAAATGATCAGAAAGAAATTCAGTGGGAAGATAAATTTCCCACAACAGAAAAACCTCAGATGGATAAAATCATTGAACAAAGGGATGGAAAGAAAACCAGGAGGAAAACATATCCTGAATACTTAGTGAAGTGGAAAGACCATCCAATGGAAGATGCAAGTTGGGTCACAAAACCTGATATTTTGAAGCATGGAAAAATAGTGAAGGATCTCATGGACATGATTCCATGGAAAATTTTAACTAGAGGAGTATGATGTAGGAGCATCGCCTTCAAATTCAACAACGCATGCGTGGAGTCAAACAAATGACATCTCAGCATGAAAAAGTTTCAAATCAAACATTTATTTCAGAGATAAATGGGTTGTTGAGATATTTTTTAATCAACATTTAAAAAATGTAACTTGTTTGTAAAGTTGTGAAGGACTGTAAGGGATTACAAATATGGAGTGTTGACTCTATCTAGCAATAACTGGTAGTTATTGTAATAGTACAAAGTAGGTAACAACTTTGAGTTTGATAGGATAGATTTCAGAAAGGAAAGGAGAGCTCGTGGAGCCAGTCCTTAGATAGATTTCATTGTTGTATTGTAAAATATAGAGATATAATATAGAGGGAATGAGATAGAGATAAGAGATATTAGTAGAACAGAGTAGAGTAGAAGAAACACTACGTAAATTTGTTTTTGTAAATGAATAGAACAAACAAAATTGTCCCAAAATCCATGGATTGTGTTCATTTTACGTGTGATTGAATGAATATTATATTTTGTGTGTATGGTTCAGTTCATTTTGTTCATGTATGATTGTTCTAGAGATTAACTGTATGAGTTCGTGATGAAGCTGGATGAGTTTCAATTGTTTCTTTTCTGACACTCCTATGTAAGGTGTGCATCTCGAATGCAAGGAGTGCATTGGTTGATTTTGAAGTGACTTAGAGAAGTTCAGAAAGAACAAGGGAAATTCAGATCAAGTGCAAGGTGTGCACAACATCAAGAAGCAAACAAGCTTTGAAGAATCAGAGCAGAGGAATGGCAAGTGGATGAGAAGAATTCATTTGCAAGAAATCCTTCGAACTGAGTTATCAAAATGCTGAAAATGCAAGGTGTGCGTGGGAAGTCAAATCCTTAAGGTTCAATCTCATAAGAGATAGCACTTTCACAATTTTTGACGAGATCCTAGAGTCGGACTCGTAGGAGGAACAAAGGTTCAAAACCTTTGAAGGCCGATAAATCTTCCAAGTGGGGAGATACCAGAAGCTAAGGAGGAGGAGTGACCGTGATCATTGGATCACAGTGAAGGGGATCTACGACCGTCTGATTAGGGTAAGGTACATGAACCTTAGTGATTCACACATAGAGGAGAGAGATGATTCTCTAGGGTTGAGAACTGAGGTTTTAGAAGCCCGAAGAGCTGGAAACCCGAAGTAGAATCTCGACCATCCGATCAGTGGGGAAGATTTGAGCTGCTAGATCACTCAAAGCAAATATCAAGCGTTGGATCTCCAGGATGAATCATAGCCATTGGTTGCTATGAGCTCAAGAGGAGGAACAATTTGAAACTTGAGATTTCCAAAGTTTGAACCTTCGAAAAGCCGAAGTGGAATCTTAGTCGTTCGATCATCCAAAATAGACCTGAGATGTCAGATCGTCCAAAGTGAACCTCAGGTGTCGGATTGATCAAGTGAATCTGATCCATCAGATATCGTGAGTGCATAAGGAGTCGAGTTTGAAACTTGAGACTCCTAAAGCATGAATAGTCGGAGAGCCGAAGCATATCTGGACCGTTAGATCCTGAGGGGTACGTATCGATGGGTTATGAGATCCAGAGGAAGGTAAAAGGTGAAAGGTTGAGATACCTAAAGCCCAAATACCCAAAGAGCCATGAGTCATTGATCTATGAAGGGACACTTGTCAACAGATCTTGAGCTCCAGGAAAGTTGAAGTGGGTTTCCAGTTTTGAGAACTGATATTGCTGAAGTGTGAAGACCTGAAGAACCGAAGTAAAGTCTAGACCGTGATATCTAAGGGAGACGTGGCACTAATCCATGAACTCTGGGTAAAGTCCCGAAGTAATCCTTGATTGTTAGATCAAAAAAATGCATAAGGGGCTCACAACCTTCGGATAAAAGAATTTGGGAAAAGACAAAGTTTGAGATTTGAGATATTAGAAGACCGAATACTTGTAGGAGATCTCGACCGTCGATCGAGAAGAGGGCAGCAGGATCATTGATCTAAGTTGAACAGTCAAACACCCGAAGTGAAGGTAGGACTAGTGATTGGGAGGATAGGTGTCCATAGATCGCCAGCTCTGGGGGATTGACGTACAGAAGGAAGATGGGTTTGATATTTCAAATTCCCAAAGTCCGCAATTGTGAAGAGATCTTGATCATTGATTCAGAGGGAGAAGACTTGGTTTGTAGATTGGAAAAATGCATATCTGAACTGTCAGTTCATACAGTATCGTCAAGATCATGAGATCGACGATGTTGTAGCATTGCGGGGACAGGATTTGCGAGGAGTTTAAAATATTGAGGGCGGGCCGAAATCCAAACCGTGGTTTTGTCAAGAGGACACATGGACGTTGTAGGAGCATTGTGAGCCCAAAAGTAGTTTGACTCCAAACCGCTTGTGGCTGCACCCGCAATCGTGTGGTAATAACCAAGGTCACATCAAGAGGAGGCTTATCAAACAAAAGGAGCTAATTCCTGACACTCTGAGTTTTTGCAACAAAGCGGAAGGGAAGGTCATAGGTTGCTGTCAGACCTGCACCAAGAAGTCGAGGGGGCCTATGTTTAGATCCAGAAGGGGACCTTTAAGATTCTAGAGAGTCTTTTGACTCAAGAATCGAATATCTATTGACCGAGAGGTTGCGCAACCCTATGGGGGAGTAGGAGGGATGCATCATTATCCCTCCTTAATGAAAAATTTATGAACTCCTAGCATAAGCTTGACAAACTTCACTTCTAAAATATTCTCTATGAAAATTTATACAATTTGATAATTTCTATGACAATAGAGCACTTTAAGAATGTGATCTTGAAGAAGCTCTTTGACGATGTGCATGCGTAACTAAATGTGTTTGTTTATTAATGTTGAAATACATCTTTGATGAGCTAAATGACGCTTTGATTATCACATTAGAGTTGTTGAATGTTATTATTGGAATCCAAATTTTGAAAGGATTTTGTGTGAAGCTAAAGGGATTTTTGACTTGCACTAACCACAACTTGGTATTGTATTTTTGTTGAAGAAAGATCAAAGGAACATTTATGCTTACAATCCTAAGTGACATGTCTAGAATAAAGGATGAAAAAATAATCTACAATAGGCTTATGATCATTAGTGTTGTCAGCCCAATTGGAATCAATGAAACCAACCAACAAAGGAATCCTGAATTGTAATGTATCCCAAACTAAGTTGTATGTTGGATATAATGAAGTATCCTCTTCACTGATTTCCAATGGTTCTCGTGGGGTTCTTGCATATACTGAGCAACAAGTCCAATAACAAAGGAAATATCATGACAGGTATGAGTCAAACAAAAGGCTACTAACTCAAGGATGCTACAAAGTCGCATCTACTTTGGGTGTAGTATAGGTGGTAGCAAGTTTGAATCCAAACTAAAAGGGAGATGGGGTTGGTTTAAAATATTCCATGTGAAAGTGATGAAGAATGTCACATGCAAGGCTTGGAGGCCAAGAAAATAATTTCCTAAGGTTATCATTTCAAATTTCTCCTTAAGACTAGATTTCACGTGGGTTAAAAGTTTGGGGTCACTAAAAGGGAGGATACGTTCATTAACATAAAGAACGAGTATTATGATATGGTTACCCACTTTTGTAGTATATATATTGGGGTTAGAACAACATCTAGAAAAAGCCAGTGTTAAGAATAAATATATCCATTTTAGCATACCAAGCTCGAGGAGCTTGTTTAAGGCCATAGCAAGATTTCTTAAGGTGACAAAAAAGATTGAAGTAATTTTGAATATAGAAAGGGAGTTGTTTCAAGTAAACCCTTTTTTACAAATCTCCATGCATGGTGGATTTAACATCCACTTGATGGACAAGGCATATGCAATTCATTTTGGCTACAAAGATAAAGGTTTCAGTATAGTTAATTCCTTTTACTTGAGAAAATCCTTTGTCACTAACCTTGCCTTATGTTTTTCAACACTCAATCTTATGCATATTTAGGTATTTATATCTGACAAGTTTTATTCGTTTTGAAAGAGGTACAAGATTCCAAGTGTCATTCACTATTAAAGAAAAATATTCTTCATTCATTGTTGCATCTCAATTTGGATGGCCAAAAACTTCTACAAATATTTTTGGATCACAAGCCTTTAAAACTTGAGGCAAACGAGAGGAGGGTTGTTGGAACTATGAACATGTATGATATTGATATGAAGTATCACCGACAATATCATTAGTCACTTCTCGTGTTGTATGGACCCATCTATGAATATGTGGTGCTTGTGTAGATCCATGTTCAATGGACTCAACTAGAAGAGAGTGAGCATGTGTAGGTGGAGTTTCATGCTCATCATCATATGGAGAAGAAGAAACCATAATAGGGACACTAACATAAAATTTGGAATTAGAAGTTGGTACATTTTTCAAAGATGGCTTGAAGGTTGAATATGACATAAATGTTGAATTAAACACATAGGTTGAAGGACCTTCATCAAAATTGACATATAATTTCAGTTGAATGAGGTTGAAGGAGTCTAGTATCCAACAAAAATGCACTTCTCACTCTTATGTTGTAATTCTTTCCTTTTCACATTATCAAGAATATGATCCCATGCTTCATTTCAAAACACACAAAAGTGGCTTACATTTGGTTTAACGTTACTCCATGCTTCTTTCGGTGTTATATCTTTTAAATATTTTGTGAGAGTGTGATTAACTATGTAATTTGAAAAATTTAATGGCTTCCACCCAAAAATGAGAAGTTAATCCCTTAGATTGGATCATACAACCAATTATATTATATGCAATTCTTTCTTTCAATGAAACCATTTTGCCGTAGTGTATATGGAACATTATTTTGCATCTAAATGTCCTATGCAACACAATAAGTTGTAAATTTGTTGTTAACATATTTTCCTCCATTATCTATTTTTACTTTTTGAAGTTGATGTCCATATTGTATTTTTACAAGGACCTTGTAGGTCAAACAATGTCAAAACTTCACTCTTTAGTTTTAAGAAATAAACCCAAGTGTGTCTGTAGAAGTTATTAATGAAAGTTAAGAAGTAATTGAATCTAAATAAATAAGTAGAAGGAAGCAAACCGCAAAAATCACTATGAACAAGTTGCAACGGGGTCGAGGCATGCCAATAGGCACATTTGTTGAAATTGGCTTGATGATGTTCGTCAAGAACATAGTGGGATCAAATATCATCTTTGCAAGAAATGAGAGGAAGATCGATCACCATATTCTATTTATAAAATTGTTGTAATGAGTGATAGTTTAGATGAC
Source organism: Picea engelmannii (assembly GCA_009831015.1). Lineage (NCBI taxonomy): Eukaryota > Viridiplantae > Streptophyta > Pinopsida > Pinales > Pinaceae > Picea > Picea engelmannii. Next base: position 3,088 of record WSFP011254248.1, on the reverse strand, counting down.
CAAATCGCTCATGCCAAAGTTTGTTCATCTCATCGCTATGAATAATAAAAACTGATGGAAGAGATGATGATGCAAAGTTGTAAAATTTGTATAACCTAGTAATATCACCAACACTTTTAGTTGCTAAGACATGCTTAGGATATTTTAAATCCTTGATTCAACTTGGTGCGGGGAAATTTCTACTATTTTACCTTCATCTGAATGAGTGATTTGATAGACTGATAGAAGTTCATAGCTAAAACTTGGAACACATAATACATCATTAAAATGACCATCATATAGATGACCTATTTCAGTCCCTACTATTACATTTGAGATTCTCCCCAGTATACCGTATACGTTTTTTCTAGACGGGGACCATCATATTAGTATATTATGTGTCCTATTGTACTGTGATGAGCTAGAAGTGTGGTTGTATTTTCACTTATGTATTGTATTCAATCATGATTATATGTTCTATGTATTGGTAGGGGCCTTATGTGGTATTCTAGACCCCATGTGGTTGGTCATGGTATATCCTTTTAGTCTCCATTTGAAGATTGAATTTTTATTTTATGGCTATGGTCGATTGCCCCTTGGTGCTGGTAACTCTCACCATGTTGGTCATTTATGATTTAGATTAGGTATGGAATTTTATTGGGGTGGAGCTACTAGACACACGATCTAGGGGAGCCACATGGTCTCTTACCCCTTTCTATTTGATGTAAAAGTGTTGTTCTTTGTAAAGGTTATCACACCTATGTATAACACACTTATTGTATTCCTAAGCATGGATCCCTCTCTTATGTTTTCATCACACTTTAGCCATCTACTATAAGAGATGATTCTGCATATGTTCACTAATTTTTATGTCTCCCAAGGAACTGCCACAATTCTTGAGGCATTATCCATATTCCCAGTCTTTGGTCACATCCATCGAGGCACATTTGGGATACTTTTTCACACATGGAGATCCTCTACACATGCCACTTTGGAAGTCCTACAATGCTCTTCTTTCACCATTTTTAGAGGTGTCTTCCACTTGATTTGAGGCTCGACCCACATGTGTGGGGTTTATGATAGCCATGCAGATGTTTTGGGTCAAGACTTGACTTGGAGATGGATTTTCATTGCCTTGTGGAGCATCTTTGCTTGATTTGAGGGCTTGATCATATCTTGGAGACTAATCTTGAGGATTCCTTGAGAACATTATGAGGAGGCCATCCACTTTTGAGGTCATTCTCCATGTTTTTGTGAGGTTGTTCCACTTGGAGGAGAGGAACGTTCGAGCTTTGCTTGCTTGGGAGGCTACCTTACCTTGTTTGGAGCCCTCCACATCACTCTTTCTTTGGAACATTGTGCTTGGAGAAAAAATCAACCCCATTTTTTGTGGGATGTTCCTATTGCAGGAGGGTTTTGTGTACATGTGGCATCATTTGATTTTGTATTGTCTTAGTCTCATTTATGTGAATGACAAGTTTTATTTTTTAGTCTCCTAGGCTAAATTTAGGGAAAATAATTAATAAAGAATGAGAAGGATGTAGAAGCCTCTTTTATAAATAGAGGCTCTCCTCTCATTCCAAATCATTGTGAATTGTTGGAGATCATTTTTATAAGCCATTAATAGATATTTCTTGGAGTTTTGGTGTCAATTTTTGGAGTTCTCTCTTTCTTGGCTATTTTTCTTGGTTCATCAAAGATATTATTGTGAGTGTTCAAGACTTATACAAAGCTAGAAAGATGAATCCATTTGAGGAGTTACTTATAAGAGAGAAGATGTTCTAGGGTTTGTTCCTTCTTCTCTTATTAACTTGGGTAAGTACTTGATTCATTTCTTTGTTTTTTTCTTTTGGTTCCTTGGCAAGGGTTTTAAGTATTATATTCAAGTTATAGTTGATCTTGTTGGTGAAGTCTCTTCCCTTGAGGAAACCCTTATTGTAGGGCCTTGGTTTTTATGACTTGTCTTGATTAGACAAGAGATTGTTTTCCCCTAAGGTTCTAGTCTCTCACTCTAATCCATAAGACTTGGATAACCAATTCTTAGAGGGACGTATTTCTTGACCCCATAAAGCCATAAGTGGAGACAAGGCACTAAGTCTAACTCCCAACAACCAACTTCCAAAAACCCTAAAATCAAAATTGTTTTCTTTCTTTCTTTATAAAATATAAAAATCCAAAAAAATATAAGAAGAAAAACCATACAAATATATTTATTCATTGTCTAGTGTATGATTACTATTTTATCTTGCTTTATAGACACCTTGCATACAAATTTATGCTTCATTGTTAATTTATAACCCTAAGGAGGCAAATTGGTCCTCTCTCATTGTTCTTTAAGGATTTTTCTAACATCTTGTGTGCTAATTTAAGGAGTTCTTCAAATCTGGAAATTAATTTGCAACATTAGAAATCAGATTTGGTGAAACCATGAAGGCTAAGGTTTGGTGCTTTAAAGTTGTATTCTAACCCTCTCTTAGTCTATACTTCATTTCTAGATTGTTTCTAAAGCTTATCTAACATATCTAGTTGCGAAATTAATCTCCTAGTTGCTAGTTGTATTTATCTTTTATTCGGAGATTCTCTTGGTGAAACACTAAGAGGATTCACCATTCCCTTTTACAAATTTATGCAAATTTCATGATTACATATCGATTAAGATTGTAATTTATCAGTTCTAGTTTGTATTTAATGCTATAGCTCTCTCTTATTTTATACTAAACACATAATAATTAGCTCCTAACCCTCTTTATATTGGGGTGGTTTATGGCCTTGTTTTCTATTAGATATCCTATAAGGCATCTTATCACTTATTGGGCACTGTTCCATCTAATCGTATATCGAGGTGTTGTTTTTTGAAGTGAATCTTTCACAGGACAATGACTTACTTGACAAATTTACTTCACTTAGATTGGGATGCCCCTCTTGGCTTATAAAAGATGACCTAATGTGAAGGGGAAAAGTACCGAGGTGACAATAGTGCATTTCCCAAGCGTGCTTACCTCCTTAGCACCACAGTTGGGGCTCTTATAAGAGTGCTAATTTGGGCGGTAACACCTACAATATTAAAAGATCTATTATCACCAAAAAATATTTGTTTGGTGTTATATTT
>ML830685.1:167233-200590 GCA_009831015.1 Picea engelmannii | reverse complement strand
CAACCTCGCGAGAGAATAAGGCGTATGGCAGAAGCGATGGAAAGGGGGCAGACGCGAGGGGAACTCTGGCAATTTTTACGCAGAGTGAGTGATCGCAGAGAGGGAGGATTGCAACCTTCGCTCCTGGGCACTAGCAGACAGAGAGACGCAGGTCTTAGGACGTCGTGGTCTCATCTCGGGGGTGGCTAGTGGTAAATCCAGTAGGAGTTGCTACGCCTATGGTTGGGTGGAAATGAGCACCCCTCTCAGCAGTTGCTCCCATTGCTGAAGTTATTTCTGATAAGTATTTTGCTTATATTGCATCTTGAAATTTATATGCTGTCACATATGTTCATGGATTGTGGAATTGTAAATATTTCCTGTGAAGGAATTGTCTGTACAACAATTATTAATATGGAGTAGATGTTAGCTCCTAGAACTTGTGAAATTGTGAAGAATTACAGTATGCGAGTGTCCGTGTAGTGTTTGATACGAATAAGTTGATATATGCTTATCACAAAGGATACCATGCACGAATTACGTAAATAAAAAGAAGCTAACCATGCCCAGAGGCCCTCGGGAAGTTGTCTTCCTTTATCTACTCGCGGGAATGACCCGGTAAGGATCTCTTCACAGAGATTCCCTCCTCGGAAAGGTTCACCCAGAACCCAGAATAAGGATTCGAGCGCATAGGCCTTATTAACCCTGTACGAGGAGGAACGACCCTATTGAGGTTCCAAGATAGTAGTGTTGTGCGATAAATAAGTCGACGGATGAGATCTCGTCGAAGGGTCCATAGTCACCCACGACCATTAGATTGACAAAAGTAACATAGGTGTTACATACCCTGCCCCTTTGCCCTCTATCATCGTGAGCAATGAGAAATTGGGATCGTGAAATCCAAGACCCAAAAGAACGAATCTGGACCGTTAGGTCTCGGTCCAATTACCCGTCAGCCATTGGATCTAGAGAATCTGCGCAGGGGTTAAGCGCAGGGGTAGGCATGCGAGGAAATGATCTGAACTGTCGGATCTTAGATCATAGCCTCGACAACCGTCAGATCTCGAGGAGATGCGTCGGAGTTAAACTCTAGTGTGCAGAAGAAGAGTCCTAGCCGTTGATCTTGGAAGGACATGTGTCAACATCCCGGAGAAGTCATCGGGACAACAGGGTCACCGGGGTTTTGCTGAGTTTGAGAATCGAGACCTTGCGGACCTCGAAATCCCAAGAACGGATCCTAGCCGTTGATTTCGGCAGGACACGTGTCAGCGTTTGGGAGGCGTCAGGATTTTTACCATCGGAGATTTGGGGAGTAGAGAACCGTTACATATTAAAATCGCGATACGCAATTTCCCGATCGGATCTGGACCGTCCATTGTGCAGGACGCGTGTCAGGAGATCCCGTAAAGTCGGGGATCGGGAAATCAGGGTTTCCGGAAACAAAAGACTCATACATAATGAAATCGCGATACACGATTTCCCGATAGGATCTGAGCCGTCCAACAGCAGGGACATGTGGCAAGAGATCCCGAAGAGTTAGGAATCGGGGAATCGAAGATCCTGAGAGCAAGAGAAACAGGACTACGAAAGTCTCGAAATCCTGAGAGCAAATCTAAGTCGTCCAGTTGGAGAGGGACACATGTCACGAGATCATCCGTCTCGGAGATCCGGGGTACCAGGCATCGGGGCCACTCAAGTCTCGAAACAACGGTAAGATCTGGACCGTCCATCGGAGGGACAGGTGTTAGAGATCAAGTGCCATCAACATTTGATACATCGGGAAATCGGAAATTCCGAGGACAAGAGACACGGGACAGGATAAGTCGCGAAACCCCGAGAAAGGGATCTCAACCGTTGATCTTGGTAGGACGCGTGGCAGGAGATCTGGGCGAGTCGGTATTTGGAGCATCGGGTTTTCCAAAGGCAAGAACTCTTGCATAAAGGAATCGCGATCTGCGATTTCCCGACGTGATCATAACCGTTAACCTGAGGGACGCGTGTCCAAGGATCCTGAAGAGATCGGGGTTCAACATTTCGGGATTCTCGGTGACAAGAAACTCACAACAGGAGGAGTCACGAAATCCCGAAGCGTGACGGTCCCACAGTCATAGCACTCCAGTGGAGGACGAGTGTCACTCCATGCCATCATAGGGAGTGTGGGCCATAGGTGCCAGAACAAGGGACAGGTGTCGGAAGGTCAAGCTTGGCCGTGAGTCAACGCCAAGTGGCATCGGGGATCGGAGGATTGGAATTTGTGAAGGCCTGTGCCTCGCGACATCATAAACCCCAAAACCCTGATGGAAGGTTATACGGTGACAGTCATATGGTAAGTGGTCACATGGACCATGGTATAACCAAGGGGGCTAGCTAGCGTAAATACGCGTCAAGAGTCCAGGGGACTTGTGCGCCATAACATTGAAAGGCGCCAAACCCCGACAGGAATTAAGGCTGTGGTCTTGTGAATGTTGTGGTCATATTGACCAAGACTTAGCCCGGAAATCCAATACGCTAGGAACACATCGGAGAATCGGGAGTTTCGGGTACATGGGCACTTCGGCACCACAAACTCCGAAACCCCGACGAGAAGCTGTCGTATGGTCATACATAAACCGATCGTATGGATCAAAGGCTTAGCCACGTAGGGCTGAGGCAACCAAGGGGTGAATCGGAGATCATTGTTTGTAGTTGTCAAGATATCGTGGGTGTCAAAACCCCGATAGAAGGAACCCCGAATCCTGGTATAGAGTCAGGGATTGGCATTTCGCTAATACGGGTTTGTGGAGATTTCTCCTGTATGGGAGATTAACCCAAAATTTTTAAAAATTACGATAGTGGGTGTGTTACAATTCCTGTAATCTTTTATTTCATTTACACTTTCATCTATCTAAATTGGAGAAATAAAGGCCCATAATTCATCATTTGATTCTCTTGGTTTAAGCGATTCAGACTGTGTGTGTTTCTTCCTAGCTTATCTAGAATTCATATTGAAATGCTTTGATGAAGTTATATGTTTCCTTTTCCTCTGATGCCATGTAAGTTTTTAGATATAAACTCAAACTCATCGCCTGATTTAGCCTTTTCCTCTTGATAGTTTTTGTGTTCTGACAATGCATTGCTCATTCCATACTCCATAGCCCAAATGTTATCTTCATTTCTTCACTTATTTTATAACCCCCCCCCAAAAAGACCAAATCTAACCACTGATTTCCATAGATATATCAAGTGACATGAGAGAGCCCTCTTTGAGTTGAGAATGCTAGTGCCTCATCTCTAAAGAAGGTTGGAATAGTTACCTCTGTCGTTTCTCTATCAACCGGTCAAAATTTACAGAGTGCTAACATTTTGGCGACTCTACTGGGGAATAAATTGAAAAAAATTCTTTGGGAAAGAATGACATGGTTAAGTTCTGAGGTCTGAGAACGGCAGAAACTTAGACACATATTGGTTGTATTCCTACTCTGTCGACTCCACATATCAAAAAATCATTTTGAAGGTGATTCCACTGGTCGAAAAAATCCAGAAATTCAAAGGCGACTCCACTCTCAATGCAGAATCCAGATCCCAAAACGTTATTGGCGACTTCACTCAAATTTCAAATGCAGTTCAAAGAATCCACTGGAAGATGAGATACCTTGACATAGGTTGGAAAAGGCATCATGGAAGAAAATACGTACTTAAAATGGGATCTCCTCCAAAGCATTTTACTATTTGTTATAAGTTACCTCTACTCCTTCTTTGAACATGCCAAACAAATTTTTATTTACCTGCTGCATTCCAACGATGATCATGAGAATCTTGCAATAGTACATCCTCCTCTTAAAGTTGTACATGCATATCCTCACTGTATCACTGATTTTGATAAAAAAATTCCATTTGGGCCATGTGATGACCCTAACCAAGTTGATGAGCCTCATGAAACCAAAGCTGACATTTCACCTCTTGTACTTGGTCCAACATCCTCCAAGACTCAACATAGATACTGACCCTTAAAATTACCTCAATTCCTTCATGATTTTCCTCCTGAACACTATAAATACCTACCTATGTTTGATGGGGAACATGATGTCATATCATCTGAAAAACACATCCAAGGTTTTGAGCATTTTATAAATTTGTTTGAGATTGACCATGATGTTGTTTGTATGAGGGCTTTCTCTCAATCCTTGAAAGTGGACACCAAAGACTGGTTTAGACATTTGCAACCAGATACAATTAGCTCATGGGAGGAATTGAAGATTGTTTTTATAAATTTTTGGGGCAAGAAGAAATCTTTGGAGCTACAACTTGCAGAGTTCTATGCCTTAGAATGGCAGAGCAATGAAACTATCTCTATATTTAGTAGAAGGTTTTCCAGTATTTACTACAAATTGCCTAAAGAGATTCAACCCACTAAATTTGTTGCCATGCTCCATTATACAACAACTCTTCATTCGGATTTGTCTTTCCTCCTGATGGAAATAAGACCTAAGTCCTTATAGAAAGTGTTTAATGATGCTCAAGATATTCAACACAACATCCAGGCATGTAAATAGATCCAAAATGAGGGGTTGGATGCTCAAGAACATGAAAGTGAATATGAACAGAAAATAGTTGATTGGAATATTGAGCATAGAATTGATAATATCATGGGTCCTCTTGAAGTTTCAAATGCTTATGATTGTGCTAAAAATTATATTCCACTTATTGAAATAAGAAGTGCAATTTTAGCTTTTGAGCCATCCCATGATAAGCAAGGGGATTATTATTTTATATATTATTTTGTAAACAGTCAAGAGGATGAGTTTGCAAACCAGTTTGTTGAAGAAAAGATTGATGTTCCAAGCCTGTTCTTGTTAGACGACGTTGCATATAATTTTGATTTGCCTGTATATGACAAATACAAGAATGATTGTGATGTTGAAGACTTTATTTTCCAGTTGTACAATGAGGAGCAAAGTATTAGATCAGATGAAGATAATTATCTACCCTTGTTCTTTCTTACATTCCAATTGTTGAAAGAGAATTCTCAGATCATCGTTGAGGCAAACGAATTTGTGTTGATGCAAATTCACACCAAACCAACGAAACAAATTGACAATATATTGGAGCACTCTTCTCAGACGCTTGATGACCCTATTCTTTGTTTTGAGGAAGATCTTGTAAATTCAGAAATACAGTCATTGGTCAAAGACAAAGTTGAAAGTGAACATGTCCAAAAATTTGAAGAGATGGAAAAATGTACCTATGATGATATTGGAAAAAATGAAGAAGGTTTCGAGTCAGGTAACAAAACCTTGTCATTGTGTTTTCCCTCATTCAAACTATTGAAACACAATGTCTATAGCATTTCAAATCAGGAAACATCCAAGCATGGCGTTGAAAGTGAATAAAGCAGTGGGATTACAGATAAAAACTCTCTCCCCTTATGTTTTTCTTCCTTTGAATGGTTAAGAGAAAATCATGAGATTTTAGAAAAATTAGAGAGTTCTGACTGTATTCACAGTAGCACTGTTTTACATGAAAAGGTTGTCATCATTGAAGAACACCAACTAAACTCACATGCATTGAACGATCATTACTTGGAAGGGTATTTCAATTCAAAATTCAAATATGTGCTTAATCATCATATTAAAGAAGAAGTCGATCAAGGAATTTTTGTCGAAGGTATTTTCCTTTCTCCTATAACTAATGTAGATGTTCAACAATATTACCAGCAAGACAAGGTATTTCAAGGTTGCCTTTCCTCCCCTGAAAATGATGTGGTGATCCTATTTTTGAACAACCTAGATATAGATGAAGATTTTGAAATTTCACCTATGGAAACTCCAAACAACGAGGAAACCCTTGTGAAGGAAGCTTGCTCTTCTATCTTGTTTCCTGAAAAGGAATCATTCCTCCATATGATTCATGATCCCAAGACACATTATATTGAAAAGTTTTACAATCATAATCTAGCAATAATAGTGGATTACAACGAATCAATGTCTGTACCTGATATGAATCTTTTTACACTAGATGATGTTCTCCAACCATGGTTTCCTTATGACCTAGGAAATCCCTACTACCAGACTTCTCAACAACTCTGTCATTTTTTTAGAAGTCAACAAGTTGAATCACCTGAAAACAAAAATGCGGTGGAAGGAGCGAAACATGATGATTTTTTTGTGCATATTTTAGAAGATCCATTTGCAATCCTATTGGAGGAAATGAACAGTCCAAATGTTTTTAATTTTTTAATTTTTTGAGATTTGGATTTATGGATGAATTTTCGAATGAATTATCAATCAGGAGTATTTGGAGCAATCTTGTGCGAAGTAAACAGACAGTGGATAAAATTCTTGCATGGTTGCATTGGAATTTTGATTTCACTTGATTGGCGATTCATTTCAGTAGTTAGAGTAGATAGGCATGTGCGAATAAGCTTGTTGGTCAAGAAATTTTTTAGTTTGTATTCCTAGTAGTGTGTACAGTTAGATTTTAGTAGTGTATTTAGTGTTCCATTTTGCAAAGTCTGATTTTAAGATTTGGTGTTCAGTCTCCAAGATGTAACAAAATACACACACATGTTTTGAAAGTGCTCCAATGAAGAAGGCACTAGGTCTACAGTTCTTTTCTATCTCACAGGGAGGATATCATCCCCAATTGGAGCCTATGTTATCACCATAACAATTATACTCGAGATCTGAGTTTAAAATTTAGCGGAGGACTAAAGCCATGTGGAGACATAGTGTGATTTGGAATTCCAGGACATATATGGCGGTAGGTGGACAAATATAGCAGAAGCATGAAGGAAGCAGTCCTACGGACCATTGATCTCATAGTAGCTCGGATCAATGGTTGAGGCCCATATCGGGAGGTGAACTAACACAAAAATTAATTGTGTGAAGCTGGACCAGGGAAAACCATGATGGTTTTAGTAGTGGATGCGTGGCACTCGTTGAAGCATATCTGGGTGAAAAGCAGTTTTCCTGAAATTGTTTTTCCCACAACCCCAATATCACGTGGTCTAATGTGGAAAATAAACAACCCATGGGGGAGGTGATGGCTATTCAAAATCACCTCGCGTCACTTGTTCGGTACTTCATGACCGTATGATGTCAGGTGAACACTGTCGGATAATGAACTCAAAATATAATCATTTGAAATGGATTGGCTGAGCATGGTAAACCAATGTACCTGCAAATGATCTCGTTAGTGATTCATGATTGGAACTCTATAACTAATGATTCTCAAGTATGGAGGAATCATCTCATCCATAAGCGAAGTAATCTCCAATTTGATCGACTCTCTGATTTCTGTAGGAACATCTTAGTGTCCACGAAATTGGAATACATGCACAAATACAATCAAGCCATATCCAATGAAATAGGTCATTCAAGTAACATGACAGGTTTATCTACAAGTAAGAAGGAAATGGAAATTTCATGTATTTTAGCAACTAAATTCCATACGGAACCTCCTACAGACCCATAATTAGAATCCAGGCTAAATCCCATTACCAGGGACCTAATCATCAATAGGTGAGCTGTGAAAACGAAACAGAGCAAATGACAAAAGACAAAAACCATAGCCGAAACGACTGAAAGCATTGGGGAGAATCAATCGGTCTGGTTGGACACTCTAAAGGGGGAAATCGCCAATCTGAAATGAATTCTCAGGTGGGAATTAGTACATTCCAACAAATTTTGGATAGATGGCGATCTAAGAAAGGGGGTCCAGATATGATAGACATGTTCCTAACAGTCCCTTTAAAATAGGATAATTGTTATTATAAATCATTCATTTTTGTAACTTATCTCTATTTTTAGAATTATGGGGAAGTCTGAACGTTTTGAATTCCATGAGAAGTTCCTCTATAGATATATATTATCCCGATGATATAGAAATCTATGGAGACAAGGGAAGCCTGCCCTCTGTGCAGGAAGACTTTGTAAACTTTGGGGCTTGAATGATTATATAACTGTAGAAGTAGATTTCAGATTGTTTATGAAAAGATTCTAACTGGCGGTGATATGAGTCTTGTGTTATTTCATAGTATGTGATTCCTGTAATCTTTTATTTCATTTACACTTTCATCTGTCTAAATTGGAGAAATAAAGGCCCATAATTCATCATTTGATGCTCTTAGTTTAAGTGATTTAGACTGTGTGTGTTTCTTCCTAGCTTATCCAGAATTCATTTTTGAAATGCTCTGATGAAGTTATATGTTTCCTTTTCCTTTGATGCCATGCAAGTTTTCATATATAAACTCAGACTCATCACCTCATTTAGCCTTTTCCTCTTGATATTTTTTGTGTTCTAACAATTCATTGTTCATTCCATATTTCATAGCCCAAATGTTATCTTCATTTCTTCACTTATTTTATAAAACCACCTAAAACAGACCAAATCTAGCCACCGATTGCAATAGATATATCACGTGACACGAGAGAGCCCTCTTTGAGTTGAGCAGGCTAGTGCCTTAGCTCTAAAGCAGGTTGGAACGGTTACCTCTGTCGTTTGTCTATCAGCCGGACAAAATTTACAGAGTGCAAATAGGGAGGAGTGCCAGATGGAGTACTGGACTGAGTACTGAATAGAGTATCGAACTGAGTACCGGATGGAATGCTAGACTGAGTACCAAAAGCACAAACAAGATGCGATTTTTCCTTGTGACACAAAAAAATGTGAATTAGATTCCTAGAAACATAAAAACATAATGATTTAAACTCAAAATCATTGCAAAACATGAATTATGCATACCTGGTGTGGATCATAGCGTTTTGACACAAAATCTCTTCAAAAAATTCTTCAAAACATGAAAATGCATATACACATTCGACAAAAAGGATCTAATTAACGCCATAAAATTGTTCATATCACGGGCCCAACATTACCCCCACACGTAAGATTTTCCAGGTCCCACTGCAAACAAAAATAAATTGCCCTTCATGACTAAACTTGCGAAGGAGGGGGTGGATTAGATTTAGAAGCTTCTCCCTGTTTCCCCGAGGATTTTGACTTAGGATTTTTGTGATGTTTCAATTGCATCCAGAGACTATTATTGGTGGCAGTCATATCATCAACCAAATGCTGTAGAGAATTCATCTTGTCTTGTAGGACAACGTTATCATGGCATAAATGACAACTCAATGTTTCATGCTCTCTAAGCTTGGACTGGAGGGTTTGGAGTTTTTGGAGGATTCTAATGACATGTGAGGAAGACTTGAGATGTATGTTATACCCTTAATCCTTTAAACCATGTAAAAAAACAATTTTACCTCTGCAAAATTAGTTCCAAAAGTGACTTCCTAGAAGTGCAACAATTCTGGCCTGACGAACTTGTGAAAAATAGGTATCAAAGTGACACCTATAACTACAAGAAAATAACTCCTATGTAACAAATGAGAGAGTTTTTTGTTTTTGAATATTTAATTGATAACAACCTCTCTTTTTTTTCAAAACTTCACTTCCAGTTGTTAGAAAAACATGAAAACAAAAAATGACTAAAACAGGAAAAACAAAGTGTTTTATTTTCTGAAAAACTAGGCCTCTAAGAGAATTGAATATATCCCAAACCATAACGTATATTAAAAAACTGAGAGAGGTTATTGTTTTTGAATATGTCCTTGATAAAAACCTCTCTTTTTTTTTTAAATTACTTTCCCATTTGTTCATAATCCCATCTTGAAGATGGTTACTCACAAATTGTAGAAGCGTAGCGTGGTCTTTGAGAGAGATTTTGGAGACCTTCCCGGATGATTTTTGGGATGAAAGTGGTATGGTTGGAAATTTTATGGTGTATCCTACACAATGGAACCATAAATAACTACAAATTCATTCCCTAAACCTTTGAAAAGTTGACTTGAAGTCAAGTTGTCCAAATGTGCAGAAACCCTCCTATAACAACTGTATTTGGGGAATTTCTCTCAAATAATAACATCTGTGCATAAAATGAAGGAGGGTTTTGTTTCTTGGTCTATTATTGACAAAAAGTGATTCACTTTTGTCAAATTTATCTTCCTTAATTCAGAAACCGATTTTGAAGTAGAACTTTGACCAAGACAATCATTTGAAAATTTATGACAAGGAATGATGACATGACCATGTTGAAAATTTATGACCTTGGATGAGTGGAGGGAGTAGTAATGTCACCTAGACATACCAATGACCATTTTAAAACCAAGAGATGCCAAATTTTATTTGAGAATTTTATTTTGAAAATATAACAATTTGACSTAATAACCCTATCAATCACATGAAAGAGTAAATTTGATCACTAGTGACTGACAGAAATGAAAGATAGTAACAAAAGGCTTGGTTTGTACTAGTAGGCATGGTGAACAAGAGAATTTTTATTGCCTGTCATCGATATGTAACAATTCAAACAACTGTTACTCCTTTCATAATCTTGTAATACAAATGGTAGTAAGTATTTAGCAGTTGTTATTGCTCTGTATTTGTCACAAAGAGTAGTTAATTCTTCTATAGCATAAACATAAAAATGAACATCAAGCTTATAACACACACAATGATGTCAGAAGTATATAATTTAGTATATCAATACAAACAACTGTCGATATAATATCCCAAGACATTGTAAAAAAACAATATGACAGAATTTTGACAGAAATACTACTTCCTCTTCTCATGGGTTTGCTATACAGATGGGCAATGCTTATCATTTTTTAGCTCAGGAAAATCCCCCAGATTGAAGATATGGAATGTCCTTGTGCCATGAATTAGCAATAGGCTTCTTGGTCTTTACTGTTTTTAGAGGGGGGTTAGCAATAGGCTTCTTAGTCTTCTTGCCCGATGAGGCTGCAGGGGTATTGACAACTTCTTTGGAATTTTGGCCCGGTAAAGGATTAGATTGAGCATGAGGGTTTGGGTGGAGTAACAGTCCCTGGATCAAGAGTCTTATTTCTAGTCTTGATTGTAAGATGAGGGTTTGCAAATTGGTAAATGAACTCATCCCACACTTTCCCCAATTTGGCTAAGACAAGTAGTTTGATAAGGCCATGGTGAAATAAGTTGTTATGGGGATTAGTTACATTCTTCCTTACTTGGGAAGACATATTCTCGAGACTCTTTAAGAAGTAAAATGGAAAATTCAATGGATTATTAAACTGAAAGTGAGCTAATAATCAAAAGTGACAAGATTTAAAGACGAAATATCTACTTTCACATGTAATCAATCTAGTGATGACTATGAGAGGGTTGATTAGCTCCTCTTTTATCCGCTCTTTGGAGTATCCATTAACTCCAGATATGTTTTGAAATTTGGTTTTGAAAACCCTATTATAGCTTTCTCTTGGAAACTGGTGGTGTTTAAACCAACGATCTCTAACTCTTGGGAGATTTGTGGCCGAGGCAATTGATTCCTCAGAGGCCACGAACATAGTGAATAGGATTTGAGGTAGGCTAAGAGTGTTCCATTATTATTTGTTTTTCCATCGTGCTCACACAATCCATTCCTCTATCTCGCATTCTATAATGCATGTAATCATAACTCTGTAATGAATAGTTTGTAGTGAAAATAAACCAGTTAAGTGGTTTGTTAAGGAAATGTACAACAATTTATAACACACAGGGAATTAACATTTCAAAAATAAAATAATTGTTGATATAATATCCCATATTATGAAAACAACACACATAATTTTTTACAAATATTTACTTCTTCTAGACAATGTTATCATTTGTCAACTCATGAACCCCTCCCCCACACTTAAGTATCATGACACCTCACAATAAAAAATATAGGAAACCAATCATTTCTCCCAATAGACGAATATTTACAGCTTGTTAAGTGTAGAGATAAATTTCACAGATTGGTTTGACGAGATGGTTAGAAGATGGCCCCACCTATAGGATAAGAGATCCTATATATAGATAAGAAGAGGTAGGGGAGATAGTTTCAAGATAGTCTCAAAGTTAGTTCCCAATGGAAAATTTATGGAGTTCATTAACCTTAGCTTAACCATACATACTTTGTGTAACATTTGTCTATAAGTAATGTCGTACATCAGAGAAAGTTTAAATTTATTATTTATTTTTGTTAGATTACCATCCTTGCTAGGTAGAATGCCCCGCTGCTAGCAATCCTGTTTAGTACTTCGACGGGTTTACCTAGTCATACCACAGGCCGATACCCACTGCTAGCATACATGTTCAGTATCCCGATGGGTTAGCCTCTTACACCCTCAGAGACTGGCCCTCCATATTTTAATATTTTAGTATAAGAGTGTTTTATGCGAGAATATGGGGGGACAATTCTGAAAATAACTTTTTCTTTCTTTTTATTGGGATGGTATTTATGTTGGAGGATGACTTTCTGTTATATATATTCCTTAGTGATTGTCCTGATGTAAGGGGTACTTAAGCGGACGTGGCCTATCTAAAGATATGATATAATCGAGCTATTTAGTGTGTAGTGGATGGTACCATTGAGAAAGAACATAAAGGTATCTCTAGGCTCAACTCACTTTCTTATTTTGTAAGTTATTGTGATGTTTCCATGACTAACCACTAATCATACCTCCTTGTTACTCTTTAATAAATATACTTTACTCACTTACTTAGGTTTCTTGGAGAAACTATACGAGAGACCTCTAAGCTTGATGGTTACAGTGCCACTTCCTTATATAGTGGTGAAGGTTCAAGAGTAATTTCTTCTTAAGATGAGTTGAGAAAAAGAAGATGAAAATATTTTGCAAAAACATGGTTAACTACAACAAGTCATTATTCATTTGATGCTTAGCAGACAACAAGGTTTAAGTATAGCAATGTTTTGAAGATAAATTCTTATTTTATATCTCCTTCAAATTGTCTACCCTTGGTGATATAAATACCTACAGAGATGTCTAAAACTGTTTGCAAAAACCACACTCTAAAATGTAATAAAATATTGAGATCAATGAGATTAAGTCATAGGAACATGTATCTCATAGTTCTTTCATTAAAATAAAATGTAAAATGAGGTTGCATTAGACGTTAAGCTAAACTAACAACATGCATCTTTTATTTACTATCCTACCCTACCTAAAAAGAAAGGGAAAATCTTTATTCAAGTGCAATAACTCTTCCAATGTAACCACGTGCGGAGAAAGATAAGAAACATACTCATATCCATTTATGAAAAAGTTACCGCAGTGATTACCTGGATATGAAGAACCAACCAACCTACTTGTTTTGGCATCAAAAGGTGTTGAAGAAGAGAATAGTATTGTGGCCTGATGACCTCTTGAAACCAAATTTCAATGTAATATTGATGTTCATCAACAGTAATTTCTATGCTCTCCTTCATCATATTATGCAAATCCTTTTCTTCTGGATGATTCATTTCTAAAGTACAAAAAGGATATGTTGAGATGGATGTTGAGAACTCCTTAATCTCACATCTTAATGATTTCTCTCCACTGGATGTAGTCCATAATTTTTCATCTTCCTTCGCAGTTTGCCAAGGAAAATCATTTTGTAGCTCATAGGACCTTGATTCTTCTAATATTTCTGGAGAGGTATATATAATTTTGGTTGCTACCAAAATATGTTCTTCTTGAAAAGAAGAAATCTCGGCTACTGCTAGGATTTGAGAAAGTTCCCTCAGGCTAATGGTTGCTTCTGAGTTCATATTGACATTTGATAAAAATTGGTTCACACAAAGGTGATGCCCACAAAGTTAGGATCTCCTAATGGTGGTAAGAAAAAAAAGTTTGTATTGTTTGGTTTTGCAGAGGGCTTGAGTGGTCTTGCCTCCTGTCCCAATATGACTGATGCTTCAATTTTCTGTTCTATAGTGCTCTGTGTCTTAGTCTCTTCAGAGACTACTTTATCTCTTTAGGTTGAGCTAGCTCTTGTTTTTCGGTATCGGTCTGTGGAATTTATGAGTGGAACGTTCCTCCCCCCAAAAAGGTCGGAAGGAACCTTGGTTGAAAGATCTGATTTAGATTTAACGTATCTACCTTTTGGGTCTTTAGGTTTATTCACGAAAGAAGAAAAAAAGAAAAAGAAAAATTACCATTGGGTTTGCGGGAACCTCCTCTAGCATATGCACAGGTTCTTACCTCTCGTCTTAAAGTTCCTCCGCCACCAAACTAATGCTAAGGTCTAAAAGTGATCTAATTCCTAAATATTTCCTACCTTGAGACAACTCCTCAACAACGACGCCAAAAATGATGGGTGTTCTATATGCACTAAAAACACACTAAAAACCGTCAATTAAATTGTCAACTCGGGGTAAGTAAACTTAGAGCGGTATCAAAATATATGCCAAGGTAGAAGGGTTGGTAGTAGTATAGTCTAACTTAAGTAAGTGGCTATCTAAAGGCTAATCTATTCAAGCAAAGACTACCAATGAGCAAACCCTACTAAAGAATCTTAAACTATGCAACCTAGGTAACCTTTGGACAACGGATCGATGGATAGTCCTAAGAAAGAAAATGACAACCCTACTTAAAGAAAACTATTTATGCATAACAATAAGAAAATAAAACTATTCATCTAATAAGCAAATAGAAACAACAAACTATTTTAACTAGCCTACTTAAATTCAATAAGCAACTATCCTGTGAAAGCGAGTAAATAAACAAGTAAGAAACTATTCTATTAAAGCAAGTAAGCAAGCAACACAACTAGCTAACCTATGATAAATCCTACAACAAGTAAACTAATTAAGACTCCTCAATAAGTAACTAATTAAGCTAATAAACAAGCGAACTCTATTCTTAAATGAAACTTCACAACTACATCTAATTTACAAAAGGAAATCTACTAAATTGAAAGCAAAGAGTAACTAACAACTAATCCTTGATCTATGATAAGCAAATTACTCTTTAATCTACCAAAGCAAGAAGACTATCTATCCTACAAGAGCAATAAAACTATCTTCTACTCTATGAAAGTGAGAAAACTATCTTCTACATTATGAAAACGAGAAAACTATCTTCTTATTCTATGAAAGCAAGAAAAACTCAAACATAGTGTTGATGGTTGTGTGAATGTCTTCGGTGTCTTAAAATATCACGATGGACCTTAATAATAAACTCTATAATTGACTTCAATAGCAAAGTGAAAAGTGTGAAGTAAGCAATCCAGTGAGAACTTAGCCATTATGAAAACAACATCAACTATCCTGCATATCCATGTGATTATGTAATCATGCACTAACCATCAACAACAAAAATAGATTATGCTATGAAATTCAATTGCACTCTATACTACATAAGCAACTTATACTATACTAAATTCAATCATTAACTACAACTTGAAATTGCAACCTAAATCTAAGCAAAAAATTGCATAACATAAACTAAACTAACAATTCAAATTGCAAAAAGGGAAATGCTCATAAAAAAAATTTAAACACTATTCTAGTATATGACAAGTAATGAAATGAGTAAACTAGCTAACACTAGGTAAGCAAAGACTAAATCGCAATTGAATAAGAAATTTGCAAATAAAATCTAACACTATAACTATCCATCCACCGAAAGCATGAATTGAAATTCTGTTCTAAAAATTTGTTTTAAACTCCGTTTCAACATGAAGAAAGTATATTCTACCATCTAACTACACACAGGCTTAGTGTCTAAGCTTGCAAGCTTGTTTCTATCATCTACAAAGTCATTGCATATTAACAAGATTCTTCAAAATAACCTGCAAAAGCTAAATTAAACCAAATAAATTATAAACAACAAATTAAATAACTACTTATAGCGGGAAAACCCCCTACGGRCTACACCAGGGTTCTAAAGTGCAGACATAGATAACCATCTAAAGTCTTCGACTTTTAACCACTATCCCGACATCACCCCATAATCATACATAAAAACCAAAGTATAGGGATTCAGTAGGCTTACCTTAAAATCTGCGTCTGGTGTCAATCCCTTTGTGCTTGGTTGTTTCTCATCTACAGATCTCCTCCCAAGGCCAACCTGCATTCACCAAAAGATAAACAAGAAACTAAAAGCATGCATTCTATATATGGATTAGTGGGTTAGATATCATAAAAATACAAATAAATCATGAAGATTGAAGACATCATTTGGCGGGATGGGAAAAGTACTTCTTTATGTTAATCTCACAAAGTCACTTACAATATCAGTGCAACAACTGATCCTCAAACTCGGTCCTGGGCTCCTCTTCACCATGCACCAATTGCTTCCACATATTCTTCTCCTCCTCAGTTCTCTCTAGGGAAATGGAAAAGGGTTTGCAATGGAGGAAAGAAGGGATGAAAAAGGAATTCTGGCTCAAACTCACAATGTGGTTGCAAAATATTGGGGCAAAGGGGGAATACTAAAATTGGCGGAGTTTCTTTGCTCTCTTGATTTTTCTCTTCTTGGAATGGGACCCCAACACCTTCTTTTATAGGAAAAAAGATAGCTATCCGGTTGGGTGATTGGCTATGAGTGGTCAAATGGTTAGGTAATGGCCCAAAAACCCGTATCCCTTTGAAATTTTCATTTTTCATGATTTTTGTGAGTGTATGTGGGTTGTAGTGGTGCAACAAGTGTGTGTACGCGGGCAATAGTGATGCAGGGCGCGTACACCTTCAAAAAAATGGTTTTTAAGAAGAGTTGTTCAGTGATGGCTTGGAAAAGATAACAAGTAAGATGGCCTGATGCCAGGTATGCATGTATGGTGCAATTTAGGGTTATAAAATATGCCCCCTAATGTGTGAGGTCAGAAGAGAATCTGATGGCCAAAATACATTACAAATATTCACCAACGTATGGAGCAAGTGAACCTAGGGACCAAAGTTCGGGAGGTTCCATCTACAAAATAATAATTTGTCTCATCGAGGCGGGCATACCCATGCTCGGGATGAAATGAAATCATGGTTGTCAATCAAATACATTGCAGATCCATGTCATATAACTATATAAAGTGTAGCCGTGAGCAATACACAACGTATCTACATCTCGAAATCAAAAGATATACATGTATAATATTCATCTTTAAGAAGCTAATGACGCCCGATGGCTGGAGATGAGGCCTTCAGAGCTCGAGCAAAAACTTCAAGATATTCAAAACTCGAGTAGGAGTGTAATATGAGTGTATGACTTCACTACCTAGAGGTCTTCGACGACTCGTTGGGAACAAACAAGAGGATCTTGGTGATCGGGTAGAGAACTTCATTGATTTCGAACAAGGAATTGATTGGTCTTTTGGGGTGGTTGGGCATGAGGACAAGAGAAAAACTGCAGAAGGGCCGACTAGTGTTTAGTAAAAATTCCCTTGGACAAAATCATGACAAATGAAGAGACTCAGGCAACATGGCATTAACATAAGTTCACAATGCAGGAGGCAATGCAAACTCTCCATATGTGTGGAAGGATAACCAAATAGAGGAGGACACATCTCTATGTAGCGAGAACAACTTCCTAAGGTCATATTAAATCCCAGAGCTTGGAGAACAAACGAAAGAATGTGATTTGTCCAAGGGAGACTCATTGTGCTATCAACAAAAAGAAAATACTTTTCCCTTCCTCTTTTTGGGGTATATTTTATTTTTTTTGTCTTTTTCAATAATTTTTGAAAGCTTGAAAAATAATAAAAGAATGTTACTTTACAAAGAAGGAATGAGTGTTGCATACATACTAGTTCCAAGCACAAGGAACAAAATGATGCTCAGAGAAAGGGGACATATGTAGGAAAAAAGGACACTCGGCAAAAATCCTCCATGGTTCAAGGTTTCAAGACGCAGAGGCAAAGTGCTACAAGGCTTGCGTATAAGGCATGCTTAAGATGGTTTAGTTGAGAGAAACATGGAGCCGACATTAGGCCAAAGACGCAGGAATGAAAATGTGATTAATAAGACACAATGATAACGTCCTTCGGTGTAATTTTAATGATCCCAGAGAAGGTAAGATCGACATTTTTTCATTTTTAGAGAGTCTGAAAAAGTGTAAAAGGAGACTCCACTGGGATGCCTTTTTCGAAGGTAGTCTAGTCGGTTTGAAAAAGGGGTAAACTAGCACCGAACAAACGTCTATTCATAATAAATTTTACGAGTGTGACAAAGACAATATCACTCGACAATATTTTCATATTTAAGGAGTCTGAAAAGAGCTTAACTATGGACTCCATAAGGGATGTTCTTCTTGACCAATTTAACGAGTGTGAAGAAACAAGGTCACTCAGAAATCTTTTCAATTTTAGGGTGTTTGAAAAGAGATTAAATATGGACTCCGTAAGGGATGTTCTTCTTGACCAATTTAACGAGTGTGAAGAAACAAGGTCACTCTACAATCTTTTCAAGTTTAGGGAGTCTAAAAAGAGCTTAACTATGGACTCAATGGGGGTTCCTTTTTCGTAAATTTAGTCCCTCAGGCCCGAAAAAGGGTTAAATTTATACCTGAGAATACTCTTCTAGTGAACCGAAGCTCCTAGAGTATACCTTTGTTCATACATTTGACCATCCAGACCGAAAAAGGGGTAAACTACCTCTGGACAAATGTGCCTTCAAGTTTTAGTTTGGCGAGCATGAAGGGAAACAAGATCGTTAAAAAATATTTTCATGTTTAAAGAGTTTGAAAAGGGATTAAAGAAGACTCAGGGGGGCATGAATCATGTATGAGAATGGTTCTGGTAGAGCCCACTTCTTGGCTTAGACCAAGAGTCTCTTCAATAGTCAACTTGGAAATTCTCTCAAAAGGGAAGAAAACGCAAACCACGGTGTACATACTCCCACGGTATAGAAACCATAGTCATGGCTTCAAGGATAGCCTAATATGAAGGCAATTCAAAATCTGAGAAATCATGCAAATGAGGGTTGACAGTCCCAAAGGGTGAAGTAAACTGACCATATTCCATATGATGATGGAGGCTCTGTCCAGGACTGGCAGAGTCTATCTGTGAATAATCACAAGCACAAGGGCTTGAGGATCTACAAACAATGAGATTAGACTCAGAAGGAGACTAAAAATCACTTGTACCAAGAGGGGGAAGCAGGGGCTCCCATGCCCCCATTGGATAAACCAATGGATCAATTGCTGAGACTAAGTCTTGGGAAGACACACATGATTGCACGTGTTCCTTCTCAGAAGAAAATGAACATCGAGGATAAGATGCCACATAATTAACCCCTGGCGGGGTAGAGTCTACATGAACAATAGGAACATGTAAAGGGGTAGTATGAAATAACGCCAAATTAGGATGGTGATTATCGGATGCTAGTTGGTCAATAGTGACAATGATTCCATTGTGAGGGAAATGTATCACCTAAAAAAGCATAGACACCACAACATTCATAGCATATACATAATCATGCTTGAGAAGCGTATTGAAATCTAACAGGCCTTGCACCACTATAACATCGACAAGGACAATATTCCCACCTAACGAGATAGGAAGTTGAGGGAGACCCCCAAACATTCACTAAGATGTCTGTCAAAATCCAATAGCTCATGTGAAGCAGACAAAATCTCGGGAGATCCTAAGAGTTTCCAAACTGAGGAGGATAAAATACTTGCGGAGGCTCCTTCATCCACAATACATCGATAAATGTTTGTTGAATTAACTTCAACCCTTATTTGAAAAGGTGTTGAAGAAGGAATATGAGGCTCAACAAGAGCATTCCAATCAAAGGAAACCATCCTAGGGTTTGGAGGGGGTGTGCTCAAAACGAGGGGAATGCCCCTTTGCTCTGAAAGTACTGAATTGGAAATGATAAAAGCATAATCGGTAGACACATCACTTTGCAAGAGAAGAGTGTGATCAGCCGAAGATTGCATCGGTGTGACCATTTTGGTAGACTCGATACTCTCCAGGAGAAGAGTGGGATCAATTGAAGATTACGTTGGCGTGACCACTTTCTCAACCAATGGTTGAATAGGCTGCGAGACTACAAGGTCTAAAGGCACCTCACTGCTCAAAAGAGGAGTGGGATTAGTCGATGACTGCATCAACATGATCACTTTCTCAACCAATGGCTGAATAGACTGTGTGGAAACCTCAGAAGAATAAAAATCAGAAGATCTTGTAGACAGGGACCACAATATTTGTACCTATGGAATGCCACGGCATAGATGAGTAAGGTGATCTCCCTTGCAAAGCTTACAAGGGAACTTAGGTTTATGTCTTATCCATCTAGGTTTCTTAATAGAAACAATGCCCCTAGCATGAATAACAGTGGCTGGTTGCACATCTCCAACATGACTTACATAGGTTGGTTATGGGTCGATAACATGACTTGCAGAGGCTACATACCTATTGCCAGTATGACTAGTAGTGACTGGACTTTTTCCCCCAGCAGGACTTGCAGAGTGTGAGTGCTTGCCCCAAGCATGACTCGTAGAGGCTAGGTGCTGGTCTTCAACATGACTTGCATAGGTTGAGGACCTATCTCCAACATGACTTGTAGAGGTTGGTGATTTATTCTTCCTATTCTTCCTCTTTCTACTTCATTTAGACTTCCTGTTATTAGTAATTGTACTTTCACTAGAGGTGAGAGAAGGAGGAGGAGAAGACTTTGTTGATGAAGGAACATCAACATTATGCCCATGGCATAAAGTGCTTAACTGGGAAGAATAAAAATCATTTGGGACATTTGGAACGATACCCAACCAAACCGACAGTCCCACATTCAACCCAGGAATGTACAAAGTGGCCATCAAAGGGACACCAACGTTTTTGAGCAAAGAAAAAGCACAAAAATCCCCCTGTGAAGAGTTTCCTTGGTTGGTATCATCCAAAACTTTGGCCATGAAGATCCTATGCACAGGTTCTCCCATTGCGGGATCGTTCAAGTCCATAAAAGTCTCACACACTGACTTCAGCGAACTAATGTTTTCAAAATGACGCCTATAGAGAGGTGGCTCCACGTTTCTAAGCGAAAGACCAAAAATTCCTCACGACCGATAGAGTGGGCGGTCTACCACCCTAGGTTAGAGACCCAAAGCAATGAATAACTAACTCACTATGGAAAACTAAGGAGAACAGATCACACACTACAATCTCCTAAAGGCAAATCAAGCAAACCACTACCTAGTAGGAAGAACTGTTACACCAACCAACACTAGAGAAACTTACCGGTGCAAGTGAAACTCGAACAAGAAATCACCCTTCGGGTATACTATGCAAAGCATGGCCCGATGTATACCTTAGGTACCGTGGTATACCCCCGCAGTCACCTGTGTAAGTCCCTAAAATAAATGCAACTGGGTTGCTAGCTCGTGAACAATTACCAGGTGGGTACAGTTGACAGTCAGGTGGACTGCAATGAGAAGGGTATCAAGCCCAAAACCTATCGAGGGTATCGAAAGAAAGTGTTCCGGAAGACAACTGAGGACCTCGAATGGATTCGAGATCCATGAAGCTTCGTGGCAAATGAGATCAATGGAATCCCAAGATAAGCCCTCTATATGTGTTCCCCACTACGCTTGGTCCAACTTTGGAGGGGTTATCTTCGCTACCTTTCTATACGTGACCTCGTGTTTAGCCCCTATGTTAGAGGGGGGTCCCGGATAAATTCCACATTTACTGGAATTTAACACTCCCTAACTCAGATTCCAATGTTTGATTTAACGGCCTTGAAGAGTTTCCTTTCCCATCTAATTCAAGGCCCTAATCCTAAACTAGTTGGTTGACACTACAAACATAAAATGTCTAGTTAATTTTAGATTAACGTTAATTTTAAGGCTTGATTTACTCAAAGGGGGTGTGACAGTGAAATTGATGTTGGTAAGACTCTTGTGAAAAATGAAAATGATAAGAACACTAGCAAAGAAGGATTATCTTTATTTTCTTTTGAAATGTTTTTTTTTTTTTACATTAGAAGAAAATGGAACACTATGCTAATTTCTTTTTCTTTTTCAAATAACAATGCAAAAAAAATGCCAAGAAAGAAAGAGACCTAACAATCTATTTTTTATTTTTATTTTATTTTCTTCCAATCAAACCAGAAATAACAAAATATTCTAAAAGAAACTGATGAATACACGATTCATCAAAATGCAACTCATTTTTCTTAAAATTTCAAGCTAAAAATAAGTTAAAAAAGCTAGGAAACACAAGAAATTTTTATTTTTTTATTTTTTTTATTTTAAAGACAAGAAAACTGATTTCAAACCCAACCTACAGATTGTAATAACAGAGACCAGGACTAGATCAAGAAAACCCTTGAAGTATGACTTCTGACAGGGAAGAGGATGACTGCCTCTTCTTTTAAAAAATATTTTCTCAACACAGGCATGCTACTAACACTTCAGCAGCCTGCGTATGTATGCAGGCTATCTAAAGGTAGGGCACATATGTACGCGTGCAGACCCACTACAGGCCGCACACACCTGTGTAATTTTCTAAAAAAAAAGAAAACAAGATTCAAGCTGTCAAGGCAGGGAATACTGGTATGGAAGACCAGAATCCCTTAAAGACTCAGACACTTACAAAAACTCAAAAAAGGTAATTAAACCAGTTATAACACCCAAAAAGAATATCCCTTAAAAACCCTATATATTTCCCCAGTATGGTCGCCAATTCTGCTTATAGCGAGAAAACCCCCTACGGACTACACCAGGGTTCTAAAGTGAAGGCAAAGATAACCATCTAAAGTCTCCCACTTTTAACCACTATCCCAACATTACCCCACAATCATACATAAAAAACAAAGTATAGGGATTCGGTAGGATTACCTTAAACTCCGCGTCTGGTGTCGATCCCTTTGAGCTTGCTTGTTTATCATCTGCAGATCTCCTCCTAAGGCCAACCTGCATTCACCAAAAGACAAACAAGAAACTAAATTCATGCATTCTATATATGGATTAGTGGGTTAGATATCATAAAAATACGAATAAATCATGAAGATTGAAGACATCATTTGGCGGGATGGGAAAAGTAATTATTTATATTAATCTCACAAATTCACTTACAATATGAGACCGATAATTTCTCCTTGAACTCGGTCCTAGGCTCCCCTTCACCATGCACCAAATTCTTCCATGTATTCTCCTCCTCCTCAGTTCTCTCTAGGTAAATGGAAAAAGGTTTGTAATGGAGGAAAAAAGGGATGAAAAAGGATTTCCGGGTCAAACTCACAATGTGGTTGCAAAATATTGGGGCAAAGGGGGAATATTGAAATGGGCAGAGTTTCTTTACTCTCTTTCTTTTTCTCTTCTTGAAATGAGACCCCAACACCTTATTTTATAGGGAAAAAGATAGCTATCTGGTTTGGTGACTGGCTATGGGCAGTCAAATGGTTAGGTAATGGCCCAAAAACCTGTATCCCTTTGCAATTTTCATTTTTTTCTCTTTTTGTGACTGTACGTGGGCTATAATGGTGCATCAAGCATGTGTACGCGGGCAGTAGTGATGCAGGGCGCATACACCTTCAAAAAATGGTTTTTTAGAAGAGTTGTGCAGTGATGTCTTGGAAAAGATAACAAGTAATATGGCCTGATGCCAGGTATGCATGTCTGGTGCAATTTAGGGTTATAACAATAACAAAGAAGTAAAATAACATTTCATATACAAAAAATGAAATAAAAATGCATCTACGCTATCCAATTCACAAATAAACTGATAATATAGTTACCCAAACTATTGGTGCCCCCCCCAAAAAGTCGTATTCATCCTTCAATTGCACACCACAAACTCAACAAAGCGATTTCACCATTAAAACTTAAAAACGCACGTTTACACAATTCTGGAAGAATGAAAATGGCAAAACAAAGCTAAAATTGTCTTTTGCTCTAACACACAACTTCTTAACTTCTTAACTATTGTATGACCACCACAGTGGTATTTATAAGCTTTACAGACTGAGAGGTCGACCACTGGAGGGTCGAAACTCTTCTAAAAATAGTAAATTAAATTTAATGATGCCCTAAATACCGAAATAGAGTGAGCCAATAATCACCCACCATAACAACCCAAAATCGAGTTGTCAAGAGTTTAGTAGATGGAGGTCACAAGAACGCGAAAAACCCATGTCTCTGATTCGCCCATCACTGGCCGCCAATACCATAACCGCCAAATTGCCCATCGCTTTTGTGCAAAATGGAATGCCGGATGGAGTGTCGGATGGAGTACCGAACTGAGTACCAGATGGAGTGCCGGACTGAGTACCGGAAGCACAAACAAGCTACGATTTTTCCCTGTGACACAAAAAAATGCAAATTAGATGTCTGGAAACATAAAAACATACCAATTTAAACTCAAAATCACTGCAAAACATGAATTATGCATACCTAGTGTGGATCATAGCATTTTGACACAAAATCTCTTCAAAAATTTCTTCAAAACATGAAAACACATATACACATTCGACAAAAATGATCTAATTAATGTCATAAAACCAGTCATATCATGGGCCCAACACACAAGGCAAAAATTCCAAACCATAACCAAGAGAAAGTCCAAGCCTAAAACTGAAAATACAAGTTGCAGTAGCTGCAGTTGCAGCTACTCTCCATACTTGCACACATACTAAATTTCAGCAGTGAGCACTAAATTTATGTAGTTGCGAGTTGTGTGTGTACAAATGAGCTCTGGAATCTTGTATTTATACTGCTCTTTCTTAGTTGTCTAGGCTGACTTCTCTTTCTAGAGGCTAAAGACTCAATATTAATTATTTTCTTTAGCCGACTTGTCTTCTAGGGTTATGTCCAAATCTTTCGGTTTTCTTCTTGCTTTCCATAATATTCTATTCTTGTCAGGGTTACACATGGAGGTTAATACCTCCCACAACTACCATAATATCAATTGGTTTCTAAGTCTAATTCATGGATAATGTGTTGAAGTTGATAGGAAAATACTTGTCGAAGGAGGGCCATGAAGTATTCCCCATCATCGACACAAAACTAACACCAAAAAGTGATGTAAGATGGTGGATTAAATGAGTATGGAATGACATGAGAATGGAAGTTGTTAATACTGTAGAATGGTTGGTTTGAGGTGAAACTTATCTTGAACATTGTGAGGCATGAAAAATGACTTGGAAACGTTGACTCGACTGAGAGATAGACCCAAATATAGTGCGATAATCACCGAGGTACTATTCGGGTGAGCCAAAGGAGTATGAGGACTCATGGTATTGGTATGACTTACAGACAAGTAGATTACCCAAATGTAAGACAAGACACAAACATGTGCCATTTTCAAGGGATACAACAAACAAATTCCATGATGCTTTCCAAAACTTAACCCACTTCCTTCAATTCCCCCCACCATGATTGGCGAGTATCTCTTTTTTTTTTAACGAGATTGAGGAGGATAACATATGATTGATATATATCATATTCAATGAGTCCCTCATCATATGTTTAGTGAACCTAAATAAGGAGGGGTTCAGTCCCATATAGGTCCTGGGGTTTGGTCCATATAGGTCCTTCAATGTATAATTTTACAACCCCAAAGAAGGTAAGCTCGACTGTCTTTTCATGTTTAGAGAGTCTGAAAAGATATTAAGTATGACTCCATGGATGTTATTTTTTATAAATTTAGTCCCCCAAGACTAAAAAAGTGTAAAACAATACAAGGGAGAACTCTTCTAGTCATGATTGACTAGAGTATACCTTTTTCATAGTTAGTCTTACGAGGCTGAAAAATGGGTAAAATACCACTAGGAAGATGACTCTTCGTGGTTTAACGAGAATGAATGATGACAAATTATGATCATAGGATGCTTCATTTTTTAACGATCTTTAAAAAGAGAATGAAACTATGATCGAATTTGGTTTCATTTTTTATGATCTTGAAAACGAGAATAAACTATTCTTAGTGTAATACCCATGAATGGGCCTCTTCCCAACATGATGTCCAGAGGTTGGTACATTGATCGATATTTAGTGGCAAGTTTTTTCCCAACATGGTGTTCAAAGGTTGGTACTTTTCCCCCAACATCATCATAAGAAGTTGGTAGTTTAACTTCAGTATGATCTCCAGAGGCTGGAAACATGCCCCCCAAGCTTCGATTCATCCGTTGACTCTGCTTCTGCATGTGCTTAGAATCCTGGTTACTAATAGTAATATGTCCACCAAAGAGGGATGAATAAAGAGGATCAAGTGATATAGGTGGATGAAGGGAAGGTTTAGTACCAGATTTTGTGGAATATGGGACTTCCCTAGACTAACTAACATGATGTCACCTAGTGCTTCAATTGCAGTTGGGATAGGCACTACCCAAGGATCAAACGATTCGTGGTATAATTTCACCATAGACAAAATCATGTTTAAAATGGTAACCTTATGTGGGGGATTAGGGGGAGGTAAGGAAAAAACTTCGATTAATGAGGAATATTTGAGGAGACCTACCCCTACACTTTCATACTTAAGATCAGACTGTCCC
Organism: Picea engelmannii; assembly: GCA_009831015.1. Lineage (NCBI taxonomy): Eukaryota > Viridiplantae > Streptophyta > Pinopsida > Pinales > Pinaceae > Picea > Picea engelmannii. Next base: position 174,363 of record ML830685.1, on the reverse strand, counting down.
AGGAAAGGGATACTATTTGTTGAAGAATTATTGATATCTTGTGTGAAATAATCAAGTTGGTCAACGGTCACAATTTTCCATTGATGGATAAATTGAAAAAGGTGAAATACCAAAGATGCAATGGCAGTCATGGCATAGAACCAACTAGTACCAAGCAATAAATTATAATCCAGGGGTGTGTCAACCAGAAAGAGAACTTAGATTACTAAGAGAAATGTTCGCGGGCCTCTTCGAGGGGGCAACCTCTAGTTGAGCAGAGCTCTATTACAATAATATCCAAGATAGGGTTCTCATACCCTTGACTCCTATTTATACTAAATATGTCTATCAAGAGAACCATCTAGAGGAAGATTCTTCTAGAAGCGAAAGCTTCTATTAGGTCTTCTTACATTCGACTTATTCTACCTTATTGCAAGGCCTTATTAATATTGACCTTTATTACATCAAAATACATTGTTCTACCTACGTAAGGGGTTAGGTCCCTAACGTGTCCTCCCCCTTAAAAACAACCTTGTCCTCAAGGCTTGAGATGTGGAAATTGCTGCAGAATGGTAGTTTGTTCCCAAGTGGCATTTGTTGGAGTTGTATCTTTCCACTGGACTAACACTTCCTTGATGGTTCGTTGATGCAGGCGACGCTCATGTTGATCCAAAACTGCTAGTGGTTGTAGCCAAATGGATCCTTCTTCATCCAATTCGGGAAGGTTGGTTTGAGTTTGGCACTTAGTTCCAATCACCTTCTTCAAGCATGAAACATGAAAAATAGGATGTAGCTTTGAATGACTGGGCAAAGCTAACTGATAGGCCACCTGTCCCACACGCTTGAGAACTGTATAAGGACCATAAAATTTGGGCCCCAACTTCTGACAATGGTCGGCCTCAAGGGATTTTTCTTGTAAGGTTGCAGTCGAAGAAACACCTGATCCCCTTCTACAAATTGACATTCAGAGCGACCTTGATCTGCTTGTTGCTTCATGCGATTCCGAGCCATGACCAAATTCTCTTTGAGGGTATGGAGAATAGCCTCTCAAACTGTAAGCGTTTGGTCAACCACCTGGACCTTCGAGACACTTGGTAAATATGAGAGAATTGAAGGTGGCTTTTGTCCATGGACCATTTCAAAAGGAGTCATGCGTGTAGTTGTATGGTATGAAGTGTTGTACCACCATTAAACTAGGGGTAACCATTGAGCCCACTGCTTTTTCTTTTTTGATGCAAAACACCTCAAATATGTTTCCAAACACTTCTTGACAACTTCAGTTTGACCATCTGTCTAGGGATGATAATTTGTTCTGAGATGCAATTGGGTGCCTTGTATCTTGAATAGTTCTTGCCAAAAATTGTGGGTGAAAGTTGGGTTGCGATAAAAAACAATAGAATGCGACACGCCATGAAGCTTGAAGACCTGATCCATGAAAAGTTGAGCCATTGTGGATGTTGTAAATGGGTGTTGAAGAGCACAAAAATGTGCATATTTGGAAAGGTGATCAACTACCACCATGATGACTGATTTATTACTCAATTTAGGTAAGCCTCTAATAAAATCCATAGAGATATCCCTCCAAATAGTAGGTGGAATCGGAAGCAGTTGCAGTGTGCCAGGAGATTTGACTATTTCTCCCTTGTTGCGTTGACACACATCACATTCGGCCACAAAATTAAGAACGTCTTGTTTCATACCATCCCAAAAAAAAGAACGTTTGACCCTGTCATAGGTTTTGGTAAACCCAGAGTGCCCAGCTATGGGTGTAGCATGAAGCTCTGAAAGCACCGTGGATTTAAGTTTTGACTGTTTACTTAAATACAAATGGCCTTTGTATTAAATATCATCATGGAGCCATGAGTACCCTGGGGAAACAGGAGCATTCGACTGCAATTGTTGTATCAGATGTGAATTTTTGGGATCATGTAGCCATTCATGGCGAACAGATTGGAGAAATTATGGTACAATGAAGGAGAGAGAAAAAATGGAGCCTTCATCTTCATATTTTCGAGAAAGTGCATCGGCCACCACATTGTCTTTTACTTGGTTCTAAATGATCTCATAATCATATCCAAATAGCTTAGTCACCCATTTTTGTTGCTCTAGGGAGGAAATGTGTTGTTCCAGAAAATACTTGAGGCTTTGATGGTTTGTCTTAATTTGGAAGCGTTGCCCCAATAGATAAGGGCGCCACAAATCAACGACATGCAGAATAGCCAACATTTACTTTTCATAGATTGATTTGCCTGAATTTCGTTCAGACAGTTGTTTGCTGGCAAAGGCCAAAGGCCAACCCTATTGAATAAGGAAAACACCAATACCTTTCCCTGAAGCATCACATTCTAGGACAAAGGTCTTTGTGAAATCAGGAAGGGTTAGGACTAGAGTGGTGCACATGGCCATATTCAAGGTTTGAAAAGCCTGAGCAGTTGTTGGGGTCCAAGTGAAAGAATTATTTTTAAGAAGTGTCATGAGAGGTGCCCCAATCTTTCCATACTTCTTAACAAACTTGCGATAATAACCTGTTAGGCCCAGGAATCCTCGCAATATTTTGAGAGTCTTTGGGTCAGGCCAATCTTGCATAGCTTCAATCTTTTTAGGATCCACCCTGACATCGTTCTTGCCAACAATATGGTCCAAGTACTCAATTGTTTCAGGAAAAGTTGGTGCTGAGAGAGTAGATGGAGAACTCGGTCCACATGAGCAAGGTGGTATGTCCAGGTTTTTCTATAGATGAGGATATCATCAAAGAAAACTAAGACAAAATGACAGAGAAAGGGGCAAAAGACATGATTCATGAGGCTTTGGAAGGTGGAGGGCGCATTACACAAGCCAAAGGGCATGACCAAAAACTCATAGTGGCCCTCATGAGTTCTAAAGGTAGTCTTAGGATTGTCTGCCTCTATCATATGGATCTAGTGGTAGCCATAACAAAGATCAAGTTTAGTAAAGAACTAGATGCCACTCAATTCATCCAAGAGGTCATCACTGGCAGGAATGGGAAATTTGTCTTTAATGGTGAGTTTGTTGAGGGTGAAAAATTCAGAAAACATGCACCAAGAAACTTATTTCTTTAGGGCCATGACCACAGGAGAAGATTAGGGGCTCGTACTAGGGCATATAATGCTTGCGTTAAGTAGTTCTTGCACCATTTTCTCAATTTCAATTTTTTGGGAAAATGGGTGACGATAGGGATGAATATTGGGAGGGAGGCTTCCTGGTATAAGGGGAATGAAATGATCATGAACACCATTGGAAGGAAGGAGTCCCCGGGGAGTTGAAAATATAACTTGATGTTTAGAGAGGATGGATTGAAGGTCTTGCAGCACAAAGGGTGTCTTAGTTGCCTGTATGGCATGGATTTGGGCAATAATGCTAGAATGACCTTTTTGAGTATCTTTTCCATGTGATGGGAACTAATGATCTCCGGTGAACTGACAGTGATGCCTTGGAACTTATATTTTTGGCCCTTTTGGTCTAATTGCATGGTTAATTCCTTGAAATCCATGAGAATGGGACCCAAATTCCTTAGCTAGTCTACACCCAACACAATGTCACAATCGCCCATGTCGATAGCAAACATATGAGATTTCAGGTGGTAGTCACCAATTTGGAGATGCATATTTTCACAATGCCCTCCACATTTCATGGAGCCACCATTGGAAATCATGATTTGGAAACTATTGACTGCATGGATATAACAATGAGTTTCTTGGGTAATGTGGCGATAAATAAAATTATGGGAGCTGCCACTATCAACTAGAATGATGACCTTCCTATGCTTGATGTAACCAATTAGCTTGAGGGTTTGGGGAGTAGAGAAACCAGTGAGAGAATTTAGGGAAATGACAGGTTCTACTTTGGGAGGGTCTGAGGGAGGGGTTATGTCCGTGGTTTCAGGTGACTCAGACACAAGGGGAGTTTCAACATCCTCTTCCGAAACATCCTTCGAGATGGCCATAAAAAGATTTTGTTCCTTACACTTTTGGCCCAGAAAATATTTGTCATAACAATTATAACAAAGGCCTTTGAGTTGGCATTCAACCATTTCAACCCTGGTCAATTTTTGGATCTTTAGTGGAGCAGAGGGAGTAGTGGGATTTACTGGTTTGGTGCGAGGAATAAAGGAGGGTTTTTGGTTTTGATAAGATACAACCTGTTGTGATTCTTTATCTCTTTTAGTATCCTCCACCCAACTTTGATGCTGAGCCATGAGGACATGGGCACGAATCTCATCCTTGAGGCCACTGATAAAACATTCTCGGAAAAAGGCATCAGACATGCCCTTTTTCCAAGAAGCCAGATGCTCAAAAGTAGCTATAAAGTCTTCCATTGTTATGGATTGTTTCAACTTTTTCAAATGTCCTAAATGGTTGGTGTCAGTCTCAAAGCATTCATAAGGCTCTGCCACAAAGTCTGTCCAAGAAATATACCCTTGACGGGAAGTTTTTCGCCATTGCCACGATTACCAACGTTTTTAATCTAGATGGAGAACACCATACCGGAGTTTGGCCAAGTCATCTGTAATGTCGTATAAAGAGAAATAATGTTCCATTTGGGTTACCCAACCAGTGGGATCCGAGCCATCAAATTTGGTCACATCCACCCGTGGAATGCGTAGGTCACGCTGAAAGTATGGTGCTGAAAATTATGGGAGTGAGAGGAAGTTTCAGCTTCGGTATGTGGAGGTGGGTCAAAATAAGGGTTATCTACAGGGATATGCAACTTGGTACAGATAATTGAAATGGAAAATTCAAGATGGGTAGTCATGTCTTGTTTGAGTTCCTCAATTGAGGTAATGATGGAGGACTACATGCTTGTATTGAGGGTGACAACATTGACACTGAGTTGTTTCACTTCTTGTTGGGTCTCTATGAAATCATATTGCAAGGTATTGAAGCGAACTTCCAAATCTTGGCTACGGGTATGGGCCATGATGACGAGGGAACCGAAATGGGGCAAGTGGGGTAAAAATATTTTCTAAAAAATGATATGTATGAATGTGATAAGGGCGAAGAGATAAATCCAATGGAATAGGTCTCAAATAATGGTGAAAAAATTTCCATATTTTGTTTTACACCTGTGGAGTTATACTTCGGTCTAAAGAATACTGCAGTGTTGAAATTCCCAAATGCTTAACTAGGAAGAAATGTGTAGTGATTTGGAAACCCGAACATAGTTGCACGACAATAGATCTTGTCTTTTTTAATATTTTTTGTTTCCGTCCCCAAGGGTTAGGTATTCAAGGGTTCTACAGATAAGGGTTTTCCCTATGCTATAGCTCTCTGATATACGTGCAGGGTCCAACAATAGTAATCCGCCCAATATCTCAGGGCACTAACTAAGGAGGCTAGACCATTCTCTTAGCCATACTACTCGACTACCTAGGTACTAGAGAGTATCTTCCCGAGTGCTATTCTCGATGTCACTATAGTAGTCAGATGATCAATCGATTTATCTAAAGAGGGATTCAGGAAATCTAGGCCGATTCGTACACAGGTGTTGTCTGATGCGCTACCACTCGAAGGGGTACCAATAGGGGTTACAAGGGTGGCCAATAGATGTGTGCTTAAGAAGCACTTGTATTTCCTGCGTGTATGAATCTCTCAATTGCGGGTTTATGCACGTAACGACATATCCTTGTGGCTTACAGACATCAGAATATGTCTCTACCTTGAAAAAAAAATTAACCCACAATTTTCTACCAAGGAAAGTGCTTTAATACCACTTGTAATATTCCAGATATAAAAATGATGCAGAACATAAATAAAATGCTAGAAATGGTAGATGAACAACAATATAACTAGAATAACACCACAATAATACTGAAATGATAACAAAATAACACCAGAAAGAGCACTTAGATTACTGAGAGAAATGCTCACATGCCTCTTTGAGGGGGCAACGTCCAATCGAGCTGAGCTCTATTACAATAATATCCAAGCTAGGGTTCTCATACCCTCGACTCCTATTTATACTAAATATGTCTATCAAGAGAACCATCTAGAGGAAGATCCTTCTAGAAGTGAAAGATTCTATTAGGTCTTCTTACATTCGACTTATTCTACCTTATTGCAAGGCCTTATTAATATTGACCTTTATTACATCGAAATACATTGTTCTACCTACGTAAGGGGTTAGGTACCTAACATAACACATGGGGAGCTCAAATAAATATAATGATAGGTCAATCTCAAATACTTTATACTCAAAACTCAGAGTGACAAAGTATAGTCAAAACTGATCCTGAAATAGTTCTCTAGGGATTTCTAAAATATATATATAGTCTGTTACAAAGCTTTGAAATTTAAATGTGTTTGTCCTTAGGACTGGGATTAGGGATCCTGTAGACCATAAAGAAAATATGAACAAGAAGTAAGGTGTAAAAGGAGAATGGTGGGCGATGTAGAGTAGCAAGACCTAGAAATAAGACAGGGAGAAATTATCAGACTTTGGTTAAACCTTTCTAGTCAAAGAAGCAAAGTAACTGGATGAAAGAACTAATAAAGAAATCAAGATGTGATCAACATAAAATTACTATGATGTTCTCTCATGTATTCACTTGCTTTATACTGTCATTTTATTGTCTTCATTGACGGTTACAGGAACCGTCTCAATTGTTTCTTGCCCATATTTTGTTAATTTGTCGATTTCCTTTTTGAGCCAATCTTCAATGTAATTTTTCATTGGTGTGAAGTTTATCTCATGTCTGATTTTAATGTTGAACAACTCACCTTACAAATCTCTTAATTCAAGAGAAATACCATGTATCGCTTCATCAATATCTTGGTTTTTCACTAAAAACTACACTAGCCAATTGTCTATTTCTTCTTCATTATATTCAAGTATGCTATAAAACTTTTCAGCTAATAACCCCTTAAATATCTCAATTTGTTTGTCAAACTTTTGCTTTGTTAGAAACATTGAGTTGAGAATTAATTTAGGGTATTGTACCTCATTAGTACCTCTTTCTAGGTCTATCTTCATGAGTCTTTTGAACAATTATTCCTTTTTTAGTATGGCTTCACTGCATGCTTGAACAATGCTATTCAAATTTTTAATCTTTTCCTTCCAACAAGCATTTAACTATTTTATTCGACTTGGGGAAGGAAATTCTTGTTGGACAACTGAGGGGGGGGGGGGGGGGG
>ML830685.1:139782-159703 GCA_009831015.1 Picea engelmannii | reverse complement strand
CCCACAGGCGCGCTCATGAGCGTGCCTGTTCACAATATAGGCGCGCTCTAGGGTGCACCTGTCATACCCACAGGCGTGCTCGTGAGCGCGCCTGTTCGTCCCACAGGCGCGCACTCATGCGTGCCTGTCCGACTCACACGCACGCCCCTAAGGCGCGCCTTAATTTCCTACCCACGCGCACACATGCGCGCTTCTTCAAGGTACATGCGCACACTCATGCACACCTTCCACTGAGTCGCCCACGCATGTGGGCCCACCCTCTACCCAAAAACCCCCTAAAACCCCCGTACGACCCCCCGTACCTACCCTACCAAAAAATTGGAAACCTATAGCTATGCAGGATGTTCAGACCACTAACCTGAAACTCGCACGCCGGGAAAAATATGCCTCGTGCTCTCGGAATCACTCAATCTCCTCTGGATCTGCTCTGGAACTCACTGTAGCAGCAGGTACAAATGAGGTGACAATGTGGGCCCTACAACTATATATAGGGTTTTTACCAAACTTCCACTCACCATTCCGGGAGCCCACGGCGTCCATTTTTCGAACCGTCTTCAGCCACGGGATCAGCATCCTGCCACCTACATCATGGTTGTCCCTGTGCCACTTTTCATCCTGAGCCCCCGGGGCATTTTTTTTTTTTTCACATCATGGCCAGGTACGCACGTGCATTGTCACATTTATCTAATACATGTTCATATTTGGTATTATCTTCAAATATTGTTCACTTTGAGTATTTGGTTGTTATGTGTGCAGGTACTTGATCCATCATCTCTCAACATCATTCCTTTAGGTATATACTCAACACTAGCATGTAGTCTCTCCCACTGTAATGCATTTACATTTCCAGTCATTCCCCCTGATATTGACCTCTAGGACACCCTTTTCCGGCTCTGCAGTACTTCCACCATTTTGCATCTTCGGTACTGTAATCCGGTAGCATTCTCTCACCCACATGAGTTGTCCCATTCATAGCACCTTTTTGCACTTTTGACATTCATGTTTTTTTTCATCACCCTTTAAAGATGGGAGTCCCGGTAGTCTTACATCATGTTGCGAATCAACCACATACTTCTTCTCCTCATTTTGCTAGCTTCCCATATGGACTCCCAAATCATCGCTTTATGGTTATGTTCCTTTTTACCTGCACCTCCGCAGGATCATGAACCCACCATTTCATCCACCATCAGTTTGCCCATCTGCGAACCTATCTTCATTTCACCCACCTCATACAGAAACTCGCCAATGGGGCCCCCACCCTTCATCAGTTTCTCATGACAATTCTGCCCTCCCTGGGGCACACGTTTCACACTGGGGCACCCATTTCTGTATTTGTACATTTCTCACCAAAATTATTTATTATTTATTATTTATTGTACAAACACCTTTACCTTCAGTCATTTCATTCTTCGTCGTCACTGTTGGTGACTTGCTTTCTCTTGGCCACACGCAACCCATGTCACCCTTGGATTGGAGCAGTACTTATCATTTACCCTTTCCGGCATCGTCCATATCTTCAGAGTACCCCACAGGTCAGTTACCTCTTCCCTCTGAATTTGTTCACCTTGTCCCGCCTCTGGCACAACTTAACACCAATCCTGTCGTCCCCCTGACACTCGACCTTGTTACACGGTTGCGGCCACTATATCCTCCAACCAAGGGCTGTCTTGAGTCATCCCACTTCTTGACTTCGTGCCTGTACCTCTGCCACTTCCTCACCTCAGTAGATTCCATGGAGCCCCTTTTTGTTCTGGGAGTCGCGTCCCCCTTTTGTCGACATCAACACACTTTTCCAGAAGGGCGACAATATCTTGATTCTCATTCTCTATTTTAATGAGAGATATCGGACGACACAGGATGAAACACCATTGCTCCCTGCTGTCGTTGGCCACCATAACATTCGATGCCAACACTATCTCATGTTATGGTGGGTCTTACTTTGTGACTATTGCAGTTATTTTTGTCATTTGCCGAAGACCTCTGAACATGGTAGGGCCACCAATGCCCACATCATCGTCGCTGCTTATTACAACGATCATTGCCTGTTATTCAGAGTATGTTCCTTTGCAGAATTGTCTTCTGCCTTTACAATTACCGCCCCCAAGGGCGCTGCAATTGTCTACACCAACACTTCCGTCATCTTTTTTCAGAGTTACATCACACGAGCATGGGGCATGCCCGCCTCGTTTGTACACAGATGTATATTTTTTCTGCACGTCTCTCAGAAGGTCGAGATACCGGTTCCTTCTTTCTCCAACGGATCGCTCCGAACGGTCCCACTCTTGCTTTCCCTTACAACAACATTCTCAGTAGAAGAAACATTGATGGATTTCGGCTATACGTATGCTCCTAACCTCATCCATCAGGGGGCATCTGTTATCACTGAAATTTCGTCTGCACATGGCGACAAGAACTCCGCATCATCAAAACAGCGATGAAGTCATTCATGGCACTGAATTAAGTTCACAACACTCAAGAAGGGCCAAAAACTATACAAAGTAACCAAAAATTGAAGGGCGCTTTACAACAGTTTGGTGCGCGCGCGCATGCGCGGGACAAAAACGTGTTATGCACGCATGCGCACTCGACGTGCGTCTGTCAACACAGGAACACATGCATCTGCTAATACGGTGCATTAATTGAATAGGTCGGCTTCCTAACCACCTACGGACCGACTCCCAATTTGATTTGACCCTCAAATCAGATCCGGATCTGCAAAATCGGTGAGTTAATGACCTAAAGAAACCCTAAAAGGGTCCCTGTTCACACTTTGAGAAGGTTACGTGACCGCCCGAGGAGCTGCTATAAAAAGCCGTGAAGATACACTGTTTTGGCAAGGAATTCTAAGCACTGTTATGCTATTCAAATGGTTAAGGGCTCATCCTTTAACAACAACCCATCAGCTGCATCACCGAGAGTTCTTTCACTGCTATGTGCAGTTCATTTCATTTGTAAGGAAAGCAAATTGTGTGAGGGCCCCAAAGAGCCTTCCATTGGGGGGAGAGGGAACCTCTGGTCTCTTCCTTCAGTGTGCTCCAGTTTCATTAATACACCAGCCTAAAACCATTGGTGACCCCTGTGTCTTGTGTTTGATGTTCTTTGTTTATTTTCGCAGTATTATTTGTTTTCAGTTGATAGTTAGATTGTAGTTAGTTTTGTTTTCTTTAACCCTTTTTCTCCACAGCTGTTCTGCCCTGCCAGACCCAACAGGGTATGCAAGCGCTCTCCATTTGCTCACCTCGTGACCATTTGAATGCGAACACAAAGCATATTGTAATGTTCAGAAGGAGGATTGGGGGTGTTGTTGTTGTTGTTGTTGTGGAAGACAGCCTTGGAGAGCATGCTCCAAAAAAACTCTTTTCACACAAGAAAAAAATTTCACTTCTCGATGACAACAAGGGTTAGATCTCGGTTAGCTTACTCGGAAGATGCACCTTTTCCTATCTGTTTCTGATTTGATGAGATCACACAAGGCACGGGGCAAAGATCATATGCAGATCTAAAAGAATAGCAGCATGAAAAAAAAAAATACAAACCGAAATAAAATCAAAACTTTGCAAAAATTTAAAAATGCGTATTCAGACTTTATACCTCTGGATTCTGACTGTAATGGTCGTATCTTGGGCAAACAGAAACCTTTTCGAGTGAAACCAAAAGTGCTCCTAAATGAAAAGCATGCTGCAGACACAATGGAACAGTCCTTTTAGCCCAGAAATGTACATAAATGCTAGAAAATGGAGATGAGGCAACTCGGCTTCACGATCTCAATCTACAACAGGAGCGTGTCTTCAAACAGGCTCTGATACCATGTTCGACAACACAGGTATTCCAACAGAGGACAAACACCTTCAGTAACCACTCACATAAACAGATCAAAGATCAACACACCGATGTTTTCACGTGGTAAAACCCCTACGGGGAAACATCCACGACCCCAACCAACACGGCCACTTGGAGCAGTTTATTAATGCAAAGAAAAAATATTACAGAGAGATTTTACAAGAGAGTTTATCACAATTGATCATCGGAAAATGACCCTCCATGCTCTTTAAATAGAGATCATGGACCAATCGGGTGTTAATCCATGGATCAATGGCCGTTAAGATCGAGGAGAGTATGAACCGTCAGATCACTCTATGTCGGGAACATATCGTGACCGTTGAATTTCCTAACTACAAATGCATACTAATGCATACTAAAGAAACACACTTTTACCTAACGACATATTAGACCAAGTAGATCTTAACTAACTCCTAAGTGTCTAAATATCCTAACAGTCTCGGCGTCTTCCCAAGTAGCAGATCCTGGACTATACTTGTTCCATTGGACCTTAACTTGGTCTACCAGATGGTTCCTGAGCTGTCGGACTCTACGGTCCAATATGCATAACGGTTCTACTATGAGGGTTCCCACGTCCGATACATGCAATTTCTTCCAATTTAGTTTATGTGATTCATCAGCAACATAATGACGTAAAACAGATACATGAAATACATTATGAGTTTTATGCAAGTGAGGTGGCAACGGGTCCAATTTTCTCTTGGATTCTAAATGGTCCTATAAACTGAGGTGACAATTTTGTCCCCTTCCTGAATCGTATGGTACTCTTATTAGGCCTGATACGAATGAAAACCTGGTCTCCCACTTCATAACTTCGGTCGGTCCTGTGTGCATCTGCATAGCTTTTCTGCCTATCTTGTGCTTCCTTTAGTCTCTGCCTAATCTGAATCACCTGTTCCTCCATTTCTTGAATCAATTCTGGCCCAACTGTTACTTGGTCTTCTAGTCTATGCCAACTCAATGGMGTTCTACATGGCCTCCCATAGAAAGCTTCGTAGGGTGGCATTCCAATGGAACTATGATAACTGTTATTGTAGGCAAACTCTACTAAAGGAAGGTACTTCTCCCACTGGGTCTGATTATCCATTACATAAATCCTAAGAATGTCTTCCATGACTTGATTTACTCTCTCAGTATGCCCATCTGTTTTAGGATGATAAGTTGTGCTTAAGTTCAACTAAGTCCCCAACGCTGACTGTAAACTTGTCCAAAACCTAGAAGTGAATCTGGAGTCCCTATCTGAAATGATCTTCTTAGGTATCCCGTGCAAATGGATAACCTCACTTACAAACACACGTGCCACATCAGTGACATCATAAGTGTCTCTAACCGGAATAAAATGAGAACTCTTGGTTAACTTATCCACTATCACAAGAATGGCATTGTGTCTATGAGATGTGAGTGGCAACCCCACAACAAAATCCATAGAGATGACCTCCCACTTGGACATAGGGACATCATGTGGTTGTAGGAGGCCTTCCGGGTGATGGTGGTCGGCTTTCACCTATTGACACTCTAGGCATTTGGCGACGAAATGGACTACATCGCGCTTCATACCTAACCAAAAGAAGAGCTTCTTCATATCTGCGTACATCTTCTTCACTCCTGGATGCTCACAATAAAGTGATCTATGGGCTTCCTTTAGTATGATGCTTCGAATATCCCCATTCTCAGGGATGTACATCCTTCCTCGATATCTTAACAATCCATCTATTTCCAGACTATATCCTTCATACTTTGGGTCTAACTGCCTCCCTCTCTGGAGTTTTGAAGTAACCTTTAAATACCAACTGTCTCCTAGGAGTTGTGTCAACACATGTTCCTTCAGATTGACCTTTAAGGTTACCAAGGAGAAGATACGTGGTCTCCTACTCAAGGCATCTACGACCACATTTTCCTTTCCCTTGATGTACGAAATACCAAAATCGTACTCACTCATAAAATCACTCCATCTCCTTTGCCTGGCATTCAGATCTCTTTGAGTGAAGAGATGTTTTAAACTTTGATGGTCCGTTTTGAGCTCAAAGTTTTGCCCCACAGGATAGTGCCTCCAAATTTTCAGAGCTAGCATTACAGCTGCCAACTCTAAATCATGAGTCACATATAGCTCCTCATGTTTCCTCAACTTCCTTGATGCATAAGCTATCACTCCATCCTGCATTAGCAAGGCTCCCAACCCTTGCTTCGAGGCATCCATGCAGACCATGAAGTCCTTTTCCATATCTGACACTCGTAGAATCGATGCACTGGTTAGTAACCTCTTAAGGTCAATGAATGCTCTATCACACTCTTCTGTCCATTCATACCTGACCCCCTTATGCTGCAAGGTGGTGATGGGTTTCCCTATTTTGGAGAATCCTTCCACAAATTTCTGGTAATAACCTGTTAGCTCCATGAAGCTTTTCACCTCATGGGCTTTTTTCGGCACTGGCCACTCCATAATGGCCTTTACCTTTTCTGGGTCCATAGAGATTCCTTCACCGGAAATGATATGACCCAAATAGTGGATCTCTTTCTGGAAGAAGGAACACTTTGACAACTTCCCATACAATTTTTTCTCTCTAAGGCAGGACAACTCTATTCGTAAGTGTTCCTCATGTTCTCTTTCATTCTTGGAATAGATGAGGACGTCATCTAAAAAGACTTGTACAAAATGGTCTAAGTACTTCCGAAATACGTCGTTCATGAGGCTCATGGATACTGTTGGTGCATTGGTCAATCAAAAGGTACTACAACAAACTCGTAATGTCCAAACCGAGTTCGAAAGGCATTTTTTGGGATATCACCTTCCTTAATCCTTAACTGATGATACCCTGATCGCAAATCGATCTTTGAGAATACCGCTGCTCCATTCATCTGATTGAAGAGGTCATCTATTAACGACATCGGGTACCTATTTTTCACTGTATCATGGTTCAAGTCCCTGTAGTCTACACACAATCGTAAGGATCCATCCTTATTCTTTACAGAAATTAACAGTGCGCCCCAGGGTGCGACACTGTGCCTTATTAGCCCTAAGTCCAGTAACTTTTTCAATTACATTTACAATTCACAAAGTTCTGGTGCTGTCATCCGATACGGAGTTTTGCAAATTGGTTCTACACCAGGTTTTAGTTCAATGGTAAAATCAAGCTCCCTCCCAGGAGGTAACCCTGGTAACTCATTCGAAAAAACATCCTAAAATTCTGGCAGTACCGGGTACTGATCCAATGAGGGTCCCTTCCTTTCCTTCACTGCTTCCACTACATAAAGTCGACACCCTTGCCTCAAGAATCGTTTAATCTTCATAGTTGATATAAAGCGTAACGACACTTTTCTCTATACACCCTGGATCTCTACTGGTCTTCCTTCATCATCGACACAAAGCACCCTCTTTGCGAAACAATCTACCAAAGCTCGATGAGCTGCTAACCAATCCATTCCAATGATTAGGTCATATGCCCCGAGGGTAGTGACATATACCTTCAACCTAGTAGTACACACTCCTAGGTCTACTATACAATTATCGACACTAGGTCCTACCGCTTGTTTTTCCCCCGAAGCCATCTCGACTTGTTTAAAGTTATCGTGCTCGTAGGCTGCCAACCCACTCTTTTCTAATGAAGATGGTGAAATCAAACTATCTGTTGCACCAGAATCAAACAAAATCTTGACATTGATATGATTTAGCATACCTGATGACTCCACCACCGTGGATTGATGTTTGGCCTGGCGGTTATTAACCGCTGCGTAAATCTGGTGGCTGCTACTTGCTCTCCCCATCGGTGCCTTTCCTTCTCTATGCACGAACCCTGATTGTAACTCTAGGAAATCACGCTGGTAATGGGGTCCTCTGCACTCCCAATAGGTAACACGAGATTGACCCTGTGCACTGTTATGTGACTGTCTCTAAAATGAGTTCCTTCCCCTAGAACCCCTGCCCCTACTCACTGTTCCCTGAGATGGTTGTGGACCTGTCTGCACCGTCGGCGATGAACGAGATGCTGCACTCGTGGCCATTGAAATCCCTGCTGCTACTGTCGTTGGCACGACTCTGTTACCATATGGTGGTGGCCTTGAGCCCCCTCCCCTAGGAAATTTCCTCGGGGCCTTTCCTACGAATCCAGGGCGATGCGGAAATGTCGGTCTTGTACCCTCGGTTAAGTTCATGTGTTCTTCCGTGTAACGCACACTTTCCACCGCCTCCGCTACTGAAGACGGTTTCCACATATGCACCATCGCTCTTATCTTAGGGTTCAATCCATAGACGAAGTGCTCTGCTTGTTGTTGGTCGTTATCCATATACGACACATATTTGACCAGTTCCATAAACCTAATCTCATATTCTTCTACAGTTATGTTTCCCTATACTAGGGCATGAAATGCCCCTACCTATTGTTCCTCGTAGTATGCTAGTAGATATTTCCTTCGGAACCTTTCCTCGAAAAGTTCCCAAGATATTGTGTCAGGGGTAAGGTGCATTTGTCTTTCCAGGTTGCCTCACCAGTTCAAGGCGCTGTCTCTTAACTGAAAAATTCTGATCTTTGCCTTTGAGTTGGACACATAGTCACTTAAGGAAAAACACCTTGTCATGCCTTCCAACCATGCTTCCATGCGTTCACTGGCGCGACCCCCAGAAAAATCTGGAAGTTTGATCTTCTGCAATTCTCGCGTGATGTCTTCAAGTGGAGGTCCTCCCCCTGAATCCCTTGACGCCTCTAGATTACCCATTCCAGATGGTGGGGGTTCCACTTCAGTCCCTGCCAATTTTCGCCCCTTTAAAGTCTCGTTGATGGATTCCAACGAACGTAGTATGAAGGCTAGTTCGGGCGATGGTGGTGGTGGCGCTGGCAGTGTTGGCGGTGGTTGCGATGACACTCCCTTGCCTCGATTCCCTCGAGTCCTGACCATCCTGTATGCTTTGACTGGCATCAACCAAAGTTGTCAGGGTGAGTTCTAGGATGTTTCAAATTGGTGCTACTCAAACTAGAAATAGGGTTAGGCGTAATTTGTCTTTACTTGTCTGTAAACAGACATTACTCCATTAGGGGATTGGCTAGGTTAGGGTTAGGATTAAGCATCTAAGCTTGATTTCTTTCCCCCTATGAAAATAACTATTGGTTCCCTTGCCCTGTATCTACGTTAGCCTTGCGCCTCACTCACCACTTCCTATGCTTACTCTCCTAGTGCATATGCCACCTCCTTCCCGCTTGTCCTAGTCTAAGCCCTTTTAACTTTTCACTTACAACTTGATTAAAGTGACTTCCGACTTTATATTTATTAATTTAAGCCGAAAGGTGTACACCTATTGACAATGGGCACAATTAATGGTATTTTAATATTATATAACCTTAAACCATTATTTGATGGCTATGCATTGAAGGTGCTGGCATATTCTTAGTTGTCCTCCAAAATTAATGGTCAGATTTATCGTTCATAACTTTCTTGCATTTATCAAGGCATCCGTTAACATGTTTACTTTTTAACATTTACCTAATCACATAAAAAACATTTTCTGTAAGGATATATAATTACCACGTTTAAATGATTAAATAGGATTAAACCGTGGCATATAAATAATTGTCCACAATTACCAGCTACGTTTCGGTGTTCACTAGCACTATGTACCTTTTGGCGTTAACTAGCCGCCAACCACTTTGCGGTTGTGCTAGTTTATTAAAAACTAATAATGTAGACTTAACTTAATCCTAAGCTTCAAGCGCCTTAATCAACACACATACATTTTTTTTTCCAAGGCACATACATGGTGCGTTGGTGTTTGGTTGTTCCCTAAGACGCGTTGCTTGGTGGGTGGTCTTGGGTTCAAAACCCCTTGGACCTCTAAAATTTTTCACTTAACCCTATATTACTCAAACTTAACTAATATTTTATTAAACTAATTAACTTTATTAACTTCATAATTATGCTTTAATCAAATCTTTGATTTGATCTTTTTTTTTTTTATCAAATAATATATATATTAAAATGATTTTTAATTAGACTTGAGAGAAGTTTTCAATTTTTTTTTTTAACATTATTATACCAGGATTAAAATATTATATATTTTTCAACTTAAAACTAATTAATATATATATATATATATATAAAAGAAAATTTTATAAATAATTAAAATATAATATTTACGACTGAAATTAAAATTAAACCAATTTTTAAATAAAAAAAAACTTGTATTGGCAACATGGGGATCGCATGTCGCCCACTTTCCCCAAGACTCTTAAGTCGGCAACGTGGGGCTTGCATGCGGCCCACGTGCCCTTCACTCTCCTTATTTGGAATAATCTAAATATTTGGATAGATATGGGTACTGATGTTCTGCCCGCGTGGGATTATTTGGCTCACTACCAGGGCCATTGGAATGTTGATTTTTCCTTTGACTGTAAACACCACCAAGCAGTTATAGGCTCAACATCGCTAGATTTTAACACATGCAAGTCAAACGAACATTGTTTCTGTTATTCTGTCGGTTTTAAAGCCCGCACTGGTTAGAGGTGTTCAGAGTCAAAACTTCGAGCTTTGGTAGCCTCGACAATGGCCACCTTGCATATTCCACAATCACCATTAACCACTCCGTCTTCAACCGAGAACTCCATGAGTGCCTCTGGACAAAGTGCCGAGAAGCTGAGCCTCCCATCGCTGCGATATCGCATGAAATGCGATCCCGAAGGATATGAGAATGAGATTTTATTACTGATCCGCCACTTCAATTGATGCATGGCAGTCTTTCAACAACATGCCGCCCTCAAATCGGCTTCCATGGGCAGCGATCCCACTACGTCCAAGGATCTTGGAGATTTAACTATGTTTTTAGCGAATATATACATTCATCTATGCTCTGTTTTTCTTTTTGTTACTTTTTCATCATATTAAGAAAGAAAATAAGGCGAGCATTCAACTTATGTGACATGAATTGTTAAGCTGATGATCTCCGCAGGCTCTCAGTTCCAGCGACAGGGTGGCGTTTGGCAGGGATGGGGTTCGAATCTCACCGCCTTCTCTAGGTACGTATGCGTTTCCTTCCTTCCTTACCAACCTTCTTCAGTTCCTTTGGGATTTAGCGGCGTGTGATATGATTTTAAGTGTGTGTGGTCGTCTTCGACCAAAGCTATTGGAATTGTGGATATTTAAATTCTTTATTTAGCTTGAATAGCTTTTGTTTTCTCTGGTGGGTTTTTTTTTTTGCCCTTTCTTATCGAATTCTGAGTTTTCAGAGATATAGGAGAGTTTTGCATTATTTATTTTATCATTTTCCAAGGATCTCTGCCAGGCAGGGGAGTTTTATTACTTATGACTGCCTGGTATTCGAACTCGTGACCACCAGCTTGATTTCGAGGATACGGGTGGCGTTTTCTTTTTGGTAGTCAAGAGCTCGATTCTTGTGGTGGAATTTTGTCTTCCCGCGAAGCCGATTCATACAAAATTTTAGATTCTTATTACTGGTATGGGGGGCTGGATGAATGGGCCTTAATTGAGCACAATGCATAAAGGTTCTCGATGTTCTTATATGGTTCTTGATTCAATTGTGTTTTCCAAGCGGTGGCATATTTGTTTCATTTAAGGTCGTAATGGTCTCTGTTCTGCCTGCAATTCTTTCTTTTCGTTCAAAATGGAAGCAACTAGAAAAATTCATGATGTTTGTGCCATATACTTAAAGCGTACAGTAACATTTTCATAGTTTAGGACTAAAGCGTACAATAACATTTTCTGTCTTTTATGGCTCCGAACTCGTTTTATAATTTCCATGAACTTCAGCTTTTGTTCTATTTTGCTACGAGTTGTTGAAATTTTAGATTTTTGTTAGAGTAAACGCCAGAATTACTTTGAAGATTTATTATTCCATAGTTCAAATTTGTAAGCGTTCATCGAAAGCCAGAATTACTTTGAAGATTTGGTATTCCATAGTACAAATTTGTAAGGGTTCATCGTAGTATGGATAGGTATTATGCATTCGATCCAGTGAATCTATAAGATTCATTGCAATAAATCGCATGGTGGGAAAGGTTATTAAAATGTATAAGTTTACAAATGTATAAGTGTAAACTTATACATCTATTTTTTTTTAATTTCTGTGTTTTGTTTGCAGGTTAAGCGTGGTTGGAGTTAGCGCTTGGAGTTTTGGCCCTTAGGCCCATATTTCAAACAAAGGCTCTGATACCAAATGTAAGAGCCGAATAGATTTTATGCCTAATAATTACATGAATTGTAAGAAAATTAATGTCAGAAAATTCATTAATTTCTTTTAATTGATCAAAACATCAAAATTTCATATATTCCTTATTTTGAGCACATACGCATGTAATTTAACAACGAATATTAAATTTAATAACAAATTAAAAACAATGCATAATTTTAAATACCTGAACATGATTCTAATAACCTTTCGTTTGTCCGCTTGCCTTCTTGACTGCTGTTGCACTTTGTAAACATTGCCCAAAACCTAGTTCCACCCTGCCAACTAGGCAACTTCCTAGCTCCAGGATATCATATGGATATCCTGGCCCCCGTGCCCAAAACCTCCAACAACCCCGGTGCCTGACTGATACAATCCCCACTCCAAAACTCCACACCTCTCTGCAAAATCCAAGAGCCCTCCAAATCAATCCCCCATCTCTCGTAGAATGACCTCCCGTAAACCTCCTTCCCCTCCATATTCCTCCTTCAGTGACTTCCCCCTCATTTACTCCCTACCTAACCCATTTATTACCTTTTTATCCTTTCGTCGTTAATGCCCCTTATCCACTTTATTTAATATCTTATCCCTTTCCATGTACGTAGCTCTTAATTTAATAAAATAATTTATTAACCCCCCTTTAATCCTTTACTTAATTAATTAATGAGTCAATTAATAATTAATTAATCCTTGACAATCATGAATAATTAATTAATAATAAATAATTAGTTAATGTTATTTTAAGAGATAATTATTGTTTAGCTAATCTTTTAGGACAATTAGATTATTAAATTAATTATAATTAATAATCATATACATCTATTTAAGCAGGGTTGTTACACCTAGCACCTCCCTACCACCCTGAAATGTAAATTCTTTGTTACTAAAACTTATTATAGTGATATAAAGTTATTCAATGGCTTACCAGCCTTGTCGTTGTTCTGTTACACTTCTTTTCCCTGTCTGCATTAGTGTCCTCTACACAGCCCTTGCACTTTTTGTTCTTCTACCTTTTATGCTCTCTGCGCAATATCCCTTCAATGCACCATTCCTCTACTGTTCATTTCTGCTCCTGCGCTCTGCCTCCTTGCACACACCTGAATTCTCCTACACAGCGACAACAATAGTCTCTTCTTTGTTCCACATTATTATAGTCTCTATGCTCCTTGTGCATGCAATATTCGCCATGCCTCTGCATGCTCACACCACACCAATCTCCTCCACATCAGAGAGTTTTCTCCACTTCACTCTTCCACAACTATCCAATCTCTTGTGCACCATGTTCTCTCTCTGTTCTACATCTTCTTCTCATTGTCAGTCCTTTGCCTGATCATCATGGTAACTCTTCAGCTTCTCTGGCGGTTTCACCTACCCATCCATCATCACTGGATGTTATTATGAGATTCCTTAGTTTCTCTGGTAGTTGAGGCTCTTCGTCTTCTCTGTCAGAGCTTATCCTTTATGTTTTTAGCTACAGACTTCAATCCCCTTCCATCTGTCAATCACCTAAATCAATAATCCTCAATCCACTAGAATACCTTGAGACTCTTCATCTTCTTTGGCGATCACACTCAGTCCTCTTCGAGTCCTCTGGCAGAGATCATCATTTTTTTTAGTTGTTACACTGAGAAGCGCAAAATTATCCCTGCGATCTTGTTCAATTTCACTTGCACCATTGGATTGAATTCATAGAAACTTGTGTTTACTTTTCCATTTTTCACTTCGGCATTTCGGGATCCCCGTGGTAAATATTTCATTACACTCCACGTCTCGATCCCAGAAACTATGAAATGGAGCTTATTTGAACTAGCTCCTTCCTTCATCTTCTGCCGATGTGACCAATGGTTGTGGCCATAGATTGAGCCAAAACGTGTTTCGTATTTCAGCATTTCAGGATTTCAGCACTCCTATGGCAGAGTCTCTTAATGCTCCATGTCCCGATATCTGAAGCTTTGAAATGGAGTTGGATCAATGGTCCACACTCTAAGTGATTTGATGGTCCTGATGTCTTCATGATTTTACATATCATGATTTCAGGGTTCGCGACTTCAGGACTCCTATGGTAGGAGTTCTTGACATCTCCATCTCCCGATTTCGAAACTCTGAAAGGGAGTCGGATCAACGGTCCACATAACCCCCTGAGATGGACGGTTGATGGGATTTCCGCATTTCATGATTTTGGGACTCTTGTGGTAGGAGTTCTTGACATCTCCATCTCCTGATTTTTGAAACTCTGAAGTGATGTAAACCTGCTGACGTCACACGTGGATTGACACATGTCGAATAACTGCCATGTGTCACTCTGATTCGTGACTTACATGTGCCTAAAATGCTGAATCAACTTGACACTTGTCATTGCCTAGTTGTGCCATGTGTTCTTAGTTGACGTGGTTTGATGATGTGTCTGTTTCGGGATTTTGCATTTCGCGAATTCAACATTCTTGTTGTTAAGTGTTCTTTGGCAATTCAAAGTCCCGGTATCCGAAACTCCGAAATGGAGTTTACTTCGGGGTTTCACATTTCATGAATTCGGAAGGTTAGGGAACCCCGTTCCTTTGACTTTCCAGTTAGCGAAACGACGATCTTTCGCCATGTGTCCTACCCGTAAATGGACGGTCCTCCTTCTTTCAGGATTTTGTACGCCCACTTCTCCTTGTAGTTTAAAGAACATGTAGGTTCTCCTTGATCCAACAATGGTCGGATCCCGCGCTTGGATCTAACGCCTGAGATCTGTCCTCCTTTTCAGCACACTCTTCTTGTCTACATTCATATCTGATGGCCATCGGGAATTCAGGATGGGATCCAATGATCATTGATGCTTCTCATCCCGAGCTTATGCATCCTCCTTACTTGGGAGAATTTCTAAGTGTCAAAGGCCTCGACCTTTGATCTGCCTGAGATCCTGAGTATGTTATCTCTCTTGAGATTTGGCAGTGAGTTAACCTCATCCCTGGTGCACACCTACATACTGCGCTCGAATTTGCGCTAATTATTCCTGAGCTTACTTTGTCCTTGTTTTGCCTTCACTGCATACTCTGATCTTGCCATCAATGACAAGCACATACTGCCTATAAAGCATGCCAACCATCCTCTGCACTATCTCTTCTGATCTTATCACTCTTTCTCTGTAGTGTCTTCCCAAAATACTTCTGGTGCCCATCTGTTACATTCTTCCTATACTCATGCCATCTTCATTGTTGTACTTGCCATCAATGGCAAGCATATGATGCCTGTTAAACATTTGCCAACAATTCCTCCTCTCTTCTTCTCAGTTCTGTCATGTTAGAGAATTTGATTCCAAATGTAATAAAACATTAGTGTAGAAACCTTCTTCTTTCTTCGAATCAACTTGAAAATATTCATGAAAAGTGTGTTCCCTTGAGCCAAAAGAAATAATATTTTTTGATACTTCCCACGCTTCTGTTATTAGTGAAATTGTTTTATTAATATTATTTTTTGCATAACTCAGAACCATTGTGAGTAGAGTTGACAATCCTTTCAATTTAATGGTGGGTGTGGTTGGTTTGATAATTGTTAAGGGACTTGCAAGGATTTTAGAGATTTGAGATAGAATCATCAAAAGCATCCCCGGTTGCTCTGTGAATTTTAGAGATTTGGGATAGCTGCATATATTTAAGGTCAACCTATGATCGAGATTTTCCCTTCTTATTTTTCTGATCACCTCTTTCTATAATCAAATTTTTAGATTCCTTATAAAAAACAACACTTTGGAAAGTAAATGACTCTTCTTCACTGAATATCTCAACTGCAATAATCTCTAATGCTGAATTTTGTTGGGCCATATTTCCTGACTGATCAATTGTGCAAAACATTTTCTCAATATCTTCCTCGAGCTCCATGTCTTCAAGAGAGAATCTATTGATGTCGTTTTCTATGAGATTGTCTTCTTCTTCTTGCACTACATTCTTCATCTTTTTTCTCATAGGGAGCTTATGTGAGCTATCGATTTTTCTAGGGGGGAATTCTTCTCTCCTCCGCCGCTTGAACTAATGTTGGAAATATTCCTAATTGGGTGAGTCGTTCGAGCATTGCTCCAGGATGTGGTAGTTTTGGGAGTAACAACTGGATACTGGGTGCTCCTTTCACCGTGACCCTTTCCTTTTTTCTGTTAAAAATCATTAGTATTGAGTATTGTTTCTACGTCACCAACATTGTGTACATGAGTGCTTTGGGTGTTATCTTCTTCTTCATTCAAGATAGTATGAATGAACAAGTTGTTGAATCCTACTGACAACATATGTTCCACAAATATTTTGTGAGGATCAAACCCCTTTATTTTTTCAACATACTTTAGATTTACATTGTTGAAGTGATTCACAAACTCATCAATTTTATTTATGTTTCTGAAAATGAAATATCCAGTCTTCCAAGGTAGGGGGATGAATTGCTTTTTCCTTTTTTTCATGGAAAAATGCAGCCATAAATTGTATTTCCTTGCCACCTCTGTAATGAATAATTTATCAGATACATGAAACAAGAGAGAATAAGGATTTTATTTGGAACATAATATCCTTATGACACTGTGATTCTCTATTTGTTCTATTTTTCCTCTTTTCTCTAGAAATTTGTTAGCATGGTCAGATATCCTTGAAGTATTCTCTCCCAACAACAACCTATTGAAGACTGAAACAAAATAATTATAGACTTCATAAAAATATAAAGGGGTCTTATGTCTCCATAATGCTTGATACCAGAAGGTAACCATAATCGTTTCACAATTCACCCTCTTACTTATGGTCATTTTTGGGAATTGACAACAATACACTATAGCAGATATCAGATATGATGCCATAAATAATTTTTTATTCTTTCTCTAGTGCGTTAACTGGGGCGAGATTTTGATAGAAATCAATTTTCCTTAATAAAAAATGGCTTGTTCTTTTACTAAAAAATATTAAATATAAAGAATCATGTGAGAAATGGTAGCAGTGCTTTCCTGACTTGTTAACCTAGTAAACAACCAAGCGATTGCTCGAAAGATGTTTTTAAAAATCTTAGTTATGTCTTCTAGAATAGACACAGGATTCTCCAAATATTCAGGAAAGAGGTCAAGGCCATTGTTATATCTTTTCAAGAAATCTCTGCAATCTTCTCCTTTGAAGTTAAGGGTAGGATCTAGGAGCTTCAAAATACTACAAAATAATTGCGATGAAAGGGAGAACATAGAATGACCTTGGAGTTGTATAATCCTCTGTCTCAACACATACTTCTCCACGCACCATGTAACAAGATCTTTACAGTCAAAGACCTCAAAAACACATCATGCGCGAGCAATTTCAGATGCCCAGATTATGTCTTTCTATGTAGGAGGAGAGGAGTAATATGAATATGCTCTGGACCATTGAAAGTTATGGTCTTCACAACCAAAAATATTTAGAGTATCACCATAGAACTGTTGTCTAGCTATTGCTACCATAGGTTGGCGAGAGTATTCTTTCAGCTGAATAATAACTTGAAATGATTTTTTCGGAGAGATGACAATAATATAACCTTTGGAAAATAATTATTTTAATGAAATTTAATGAGAAATTTATTCGAGCACTATGTTATTAATGGCGATATTTTCGGAGCCCGAACAACCAATTACTAGTATTAAACCATACTTAAAACATGAATATGGCGGGGACAAACTGGAACAATTTTGAATATGGATTTTTTTATGAACCCACGATTGTGAATGATAAAAAAATAAGCTAAGTGTTGCAAAGGGGTTGGTCGGACTTGTATGCAGTAGAAATGAAATACTTAGGGGCTCGGTACATGTGACAAGTCTGACGGTCATAATGTAGATCATGGACCTTTGGGAGCAAAGTGGAAATCACGAAACTTGGAAGATGAAGGCTTGAATCTGTGAACCCATGAAGTTGCAAAAATTGGTTAAGTATATTATAAAAAGGCGGTCGATCGGACTCATGACATAGAAACGTGAATGGAAATGGAAACTCGTCAACCTGCGAACCCGTCTATTTTTGAAATATGACTAAGTATGGTAACTAGAAAGGGATAGAAGAAGGGAAAAAATAAAAAAGGGAACAAGGGTAGGTATAGAAGAGGGAAAATAAATCAATAAGGAAGTTGGGAAAATAGTAAGGGAAAGGAACTTTGGGAAGTAGGAATTGATATCAACAGAAGGTACCCTTAAAAAATTTAGTGACTTCCTCATGATGAGGGTAGTATTTCGTGTAGTGGTCTTCCATACAAATCATGTAAGTCAACTTCACTTTCCTTTTGTTTTCAACAACCGTTTGAGGTTTTTTATTTTCCTACTCATTAGAAGATTTTTTAGATTTACTCTTGTTTTTCTTCTTGCCTCCAGGTTGTTGAGATGAAGTGGACTGGATCTTCATCTCAGAGGTTTGATAAGGAGAGGGAGCAGTTTTAGTTTTTGTAACATATCCCACCATGCCATCGGCATGTGATTCTAGAGAAGGTCTTGATGGATCGTTCGACGAGTGAGGAGAATGAGGGATCATATCATAAAGCGTGTCGGATTGGGAATATACCAAGTCCAAATATTGTGTAAGAATGATGACTTTCTCCCTAGTGAAAGAATTTTGCATTGCGACATCTTTAGCTATGGGTGGAAAAAGTGACTTGGTAAACCAATATGCCAAGAGTTGGTCCAGAATCGTGGCTTTAATAAACCGTCAACACTGCCTCCATTCATGAGTATGATTAGATATGTGTATGGAGGTGGATTTATTAAGAGAAGTTAAAATATTTGTACTAGTTTCATATTGAATTGGTAGCTGGAAATGTGTCAAAAAATCCATATCTAAAGAGTTGAAGTTGCTAAAGGAATGTTGTGGCAGCTCTATATACCATTTCATTGTCACTCCTGTGAGGGTTCACTGGAAAATTTATAAACGAATGGAATAATATATCATAGAGTTCTAAGAACACCATATATTAAAGGTCATTACATGGTTGTTAGGATCTTCTCCAGGCTTCCCATAAAATTTTCGGATATCATAAGGTATTTTGGCATGTATTGTAGGCTAAAATGGGGCGTGTAGTATAGGATCATTGGTTAAACACGGCAGATCATATAGATCTAATGTGTCCAAGAATGGAAGTTGTCGGTTGACCTATGGATATTGGTAGTAATCATGTGGCATGGAAACACCAGTAGGACCATATACAAGTTGTGACGAGATGGAAAAACCAAATGGTCCTCCCATGTATTGTGTTTGACCCCCCATGTATTATGGTTGACATGAGGGTCCCCCCATGTAGTGCGGTTGACTTGATGGTCCTCCAATGTTTTGCAGTTGACCTGATGTTCCCCCCATGTATTGCGGTTGACCTGATGGTCCTCCAATGTACTGCGGTTGACCTGATGGTCCCCCCATGTATTGTGGTTGATTTTATGGAACTCCCATATATTTTGTTTGAGAGGGATGTTTTGCTATAATCATGGGGTTCATAGATTGATTAGGAAAATTTCCTTGCTAAGGAATGATCGCTGGATTAAGTTGACCCCATAAAGTATTTGCAGCTCCTGGATATCATTGTCCAAGATACAAGCCTGCAGTAGTAGAAATGGAAGGACATGTAGGAGTAGCTTTCCCCTAGGCTTGTTGTTGTTTCCCCCAGATAGGATTTTTCCCCATGGTTGAGGGTTTCCCCTCGGAAAAATGTTTCCCTCTAGCTGAAGGGCTCCCCCCAGCTAAAGGTTGGCCTTCCATTGAATATTGACCTCCAATGAAGGGCATAGAAGAAATCCACATTTGTAAAGTTAGAGACGTAGGTTGATTAGCTTGTGTAAATGTGGTTGTATGACCAATTTGACTGTTAGCCATTTGACCAATGGGAAGACCAAGTAAAGCACTCAGTGTGTGATTTTGGAGTTCTTAGTTGGCCTTAAGGATTTTTAGTTTACTTTCACCATGG
>ML830685.1:113212-127044 GCA_009831015.1 Picea engelmannii | reverse complement strand
CCCCCCCCCCCCCTGCCCCATTCCTACTAAATTCCCATCTGATATTCCCAAATTTGACAGAAATCCTAGAGAATATCCAAATAATCATATGATGACTTTCCATCTATGGTGTTCTTCAAACTCCTTGATGGACGATTCCATCCAACTACGACTTTTCCAGCGAACCCTTATAGGATCAACAACTAAATGGTATATATAACTACTGCAGAACTCCTTTGATGAATTTAATTCCCTTTCCATGGAATTTTTGACACACTTTAAATTACGTATCCACTATGAAACTAGTACTAAGCTCTTAACCTTGTTATGCCAATAAAATTCCACCCATATCTCAGATCACATTCATGAGTGGAGGTGTCAGTGGTGATTAATCAAATCCAGAATCCCGAATCAAATACTAGATGATTGGTTCACCAAGTATCTCTTTCCACCTATAGCTTGCGATGTCTCCATGGGAGGCACTGTCACCGAGGAACAAGCTATCAGTCAGGCCCAATATTTATATTTAGTATACTCTCAATCAAGCACCTTATATGACTTGATTTCTAATGCTCTTCGGTCATCGAATGATCTAACCAAACCCACAACTGGACCCCATGTCGATGGCATGATCGATCTTGTTTCTATAGATACAACTGGTCAAATGACTGAGCCACACAACCAATCACCTAAAGTCACCAATCCTAGCTCATCTGTCCATATAAGAACTCAAAGTAAACCCCTTTCCCAAACCTATGAGGTTAATTCAGTGCAATCAACGATGCCCAAAAACCCGCAACAATTCAGAGAAAAAAAGAAGGGTATTAATAATAATAAAAAGAAAAACTCTTCTAAGCAATCAGACCCCAAAACCCAAGAAAACAATGTTGAGGGTAAACCCAAATGAAAGGCCAAATGTCCCTGCATGATTTGTAAAGAGGATCATTTCACTAAAGATTGTCCTTGTCTCACTAAAATCCATCAATTTATTGAACGAGGCCCATCCTCTTCTATGCCTGCAGTTTTAACAAATCCTTTCCCCCCCCAAAAAAACAACTTGTCACACAAACGCAAGCACCCCCACCTGGGGGCAACCCGAATCCTCGTTTATAAACATATTGATGGTTAAATCTGCAGCCATATCTACTATAGCCAAGAATTACGATTCTCTAGAAGGTGATTCTTTACCCAAGGATCCCCCCTCAACCACCCCACCCAATGGCCCTCTCATATTAGAGAAGCCAACTTTAGAACCTACCTTATGCCCTCCAAAGGGAGTACTTCGTCGCACTACACATAATCCCAATGCTTGGGTAGCCAAACACTATAGCATAGTAGAAGATCTTTCCCAAGCCCCTTGTGCCATGTCGACACTCAAAGTACTACATTCCTTCCCTACATAGCAAAAATATGTTTTATTATCC
Organism: Picea engelmannii; assembly: GCA_009831015.1. Lineage (NCBI taxonomy): Eukaryota > Viridiplantae > Streptophyta > Pinopsida > Pinales > Pinaceae > Picea > Picea engelmannii. Next base: position 125,641 of record ML830685.1, on the reverse strand, counting down.
ATTGGTGGAATTGACCCTGTAGAATCTAATGTTATTTCCTTCGACACGAATTTCAATGACTCTCGCCTATCACACCAATTAGCATTAAAAATCACTATCTGATCTCTTAATAAAAAAAATTTCAAACAGTGCTCCGTGAAGGTGCCACAAATTGTATCATGTCCTTGACATGTTGGAAATATCTTGGTTCTACCCAACTTACTACCTCAAAAACCATCCTAAAATATTTTGACGGGCATTTTTTCAAACCCCATGAAATTCTCCCCTCATTACCCATTGAACTTGCGGGAAAAATTGTTTTGGTAGAAGTCAAAGTGATCGATGCCACACTTGACTATAATTTTATTTTAGGTCACACCATGTTTTATGCCATGAAGGTTTTCATGTCTAATGTCTTTCGACTTGTAAAACTCCCCCATCAAGGGAAGATCGTCATTTTAGACTAACTAGATTTTTGTACACCAGATGTGCGAATCAATCCTAATGCAAATGTCCCATTTATAGGAGAGTCTTATTTTGTATGAAAAAGCATAGGGGTAGGCCTTTACCCCTCCTTAATGGGGAATTTTCCCCTTCCCCTACCAAAAATCACCCCAACCATATCCATCAATATGATCTCCACAATTACTAATGCACCCATCGGTTACAATGATCCCTAGATACTCCCCCACCCATCTGATATGGAGTCTTATGGATACACTATGCTACTCTCACTGATCGATATGGAATATTCAATAATAAAATCGAGAGGAGAAACTTTTGATTCTCATTCTAGTCTCCTACTAAATGAGGAACTAGATCATTTTTCCTCTCCCTCTTGGGATACCAATTATTCACCGTCCCATGACTTTCTCGACATCGTCCTTCCTTCAAAAGAAGCCATTATGGAAATCATGAATTTACAAGATAAGCATTGGGAGGATTTTAGTCATCGATCCTCTTTCATGCCCCTCAAAGAGAAGAAAGAAACCCAAATACAAACCCTCATTTCATTTCATATTCATGATCCATCCATTTTACCTTTCACATCATCCCCCATTTTATTCGAAGGAAATTTGGGAAATATTTCCAGAACCATTTTGATTGACATTTCAGTTAAACTTGGGGTCATGGAAAAAATCTAGATAGTTTCATATTTTCCCCCTGAAGAAATTGAATCTTATACTGCCCTATTAAAATAATTCTGTGACATATTTACCTGGTCCTACGAAGAGATTCCATGAATCGATCCATGAATTCTTGTACATGAAATCAAAACTTATCCCGGAGCCCATCCAGTTCGACAACAACTCTACCCTATTCATCCAAGGAAAGCTACAAATATTAAGGTAGAAGTCCAAAAAAGGTTGAACGTTGGTTTTATTTACCCTGTTCCCCTAATTGAATGGGTGTCCAACATTGTACTAGTTAAAAAAAATCAGGGCACCATCTGATTATGCATTGATTATAGGGACCTCAACAAGGCATGTCCTAAATGCAATTTCCCTACCCCTTTCATCGATCAAATCATCGATGATTGTTCCTGTTGGCACATGGGAAGACCCAGGGTTCAACGCTCAAGAGAACACCAACAAAACCCTAACTACCATCTCTTTCGACAACACCTGTGAAGCAGATGAAGTCTCACCTGAGGTAGAGGCAAGGGTGGTTGTAGGACTCGGATGTCTGTAGCCTTAGCTGGGACATAGATCTTTGATTACAACACCTTAATAGAGCACTTAGCAGTTATAGTTCGTTAGTATTAACCAGTATTTACTTTACAGATAAAACCCTAATTACATAGCATCCCAGTATTCACTCAGATCTAGTATATTCCAACACTAAACATAGGTTAGATATAGCATTCATATATATTATTAAGAAAAAAACATCAAAAATTCTATCTATTGTTCATCTATATCAATTACTTAAGCATGTAAACATAAAAATAAACACACCAACACTTTGCACAAAGCACAACAACAAAAGATATACGTGGTTCATCCTCGTCCTGGGGCTACTTTCACCAACTCTTATTCTCTTTATTGTCTTTAGTCAAGCTTATTACATGTACAGAGCCACAAAATCCTATTTCGCATAGGAAATGAGAACTTTTCACACTCCGCTAGATGCTCCTTCCTTGAGCTAGGTTACAACACAAAGCCTTTAAACAATATTTTACAGTCACTTGCACTTAGCTCTGGAATTCTCACACAATATGCACAAATCACTTCCAACTATCACTTGCACGTAGCACAACATCACACAGATTCCCCTTCCTTACATCACCTAGACATCTATTTATACATTACAATAAGGGGCTAAACATGGGTAAACCCATGGGCTGATATCCCTATACTCGTTACATAAGCCCAAAAACCCAAAAATCCCTAACAAGGGGCCAAGATCGTGCGATCTTCGCTTCGACTTACGCTCCACCTTCGAAAACCCATCAAAGTCCCAAAATAGGTCAAAAGGTGACCAAGGATCCTCAAAACTTGGTCAAGGTCCAACAGGTCCCCAACACTCACCTGCGACTCTTCCTGAGTCACTCTGATCTGGGTAGCTTTGCTTCAAAAGCCTCAAGCTTGGCTCAAGCTGCTTCGACCTATTTCTGCGCCAAGGCCTCCTGCTCAGTGAACTCATGGATAACTACTTCATTGAAAGGTCCCTCTAAGTGTTGTTTGACTGTAGCGACTACTTGTTCCAGCTCTGCTCCCTGACCTTCAATCTCTTCAAACAGATGGCATGCTTTGTCCTGGACTAGTTGGAGCCTCTGATTCACTTCCATGAATTTGCTCTGAATGGTGTGGACTTGCTGTTAAGAAATGCATTGTTCCTGGGATCGCTTCATTCTTTCAACTGCTGACAAGAGCTTCAACTGTGCTTGTACTATTGCGACTTGCTTCTTTTCCTCCTGAATTTGTGACTCTAGTGACTTTATTTCTGGGTCTTCAGTCGGTCTCTCGTAGGTTTGTGCACTCGTACTGCTAAGATGTTTATAGTCCAGAGTGAATGCTCTGATCCTCTCAATTGTTCTTTGGGTAGTGGATTCTCTTTGGTCATGCACATCCTGCGAGGTGTGTGGCACTGCTTGTATCTCTAAGTCTGCTATTATCTGTTGAAGCTACTGGATGGCTTCAACAAGCCTCACTACTTGATGTTCCACTGGTTCTTCTACCTTTTTCTCTAAGCCTGTCACAAAGCGAAGTTCTCTGGTGACTTCTTCTTGGACTTCGAGCTGCCCCATGAGTAGCTTTTCTTTCTCTTGTCAGATCATCTCTTTCTCCTCTTCAAAATTGATCTGGAGGTTGACCTTCTCCTGTTGTGCAACTCGAAGTTTCTCTATGAGTACTTTTTGTACTTTCTTTATAGCCTCTATGGCCTGTTTTGTTTATTCCCGTGCATGACAAAGGCGGGCTTCAGTCGCATCGGCTAGTCTACAGAGTTGGGTCAACTCATCTCCCAACTTTGGTTCTTCTGAAGTTTGAGTCGCAGTGGACAATGTGCGACTGGAGTGAAGGGTGTGTTGCACCCCTCTGAGTTCTACCTCAATCATATCATATATATCTTCCTTCTTGGCTTCATGTTTTTGCAAGATGTTCTACAAGGCATCTGAGACAATTGCGATGATGAAGTCAAAGTCATCAAGCATGAGTACCGTTTGCAGCTTAGTCCCGGTGGATTTGGATTTCTTTCGGGAAGTAGTTTTCATGGGGGAAACCTTCCTTTTCTTAGAGGGATCAACCTTGTCAATAGGATCCCTAGGTTATGTTACTTTGCCTTGCTTCTACTGATCATATTTTCCATTGGTCTCTTTTTTATTTACTTCATCAGCACCTCCTCCTCCAGGTGAGTCTGAAGCAGTTTCGTCTGAGGTACTACTCAGATACTGAATGCCCTCTGTCTTCTTTCTTCTGTTGGTTCCAGGTGTATCATGTACTTCACGAGCGGCCTCTGAGCTGCCAATTTTTTCAGGATCAAACATTTATGTGGGGTCAACAGGGATAAGGAACTCTGTAGGCTAGTCCTTATTTATCTCTTTGAGGCCCTCCTCTATGATCTTATAGTATGACTGAAGCTCTTCTTTATTCTCATCGGCGCACGCAGTTATGTAGATAAAATACCAATATGCACAGAATTTATTAAGTGGCCTGAACCAGTGTAGAATGTTTGGTGTCATACGGGGTTCAGTTTCAATGGATCTTTTCAACTGGAGGTAGTATGTATGAAATACCACGTTGGACTGCCACTATTTTCCCATGTTGCTCGAGTACCATAGCATGGTGAACTTCGTAGCGAGTGACTTGAATGGTTTGATGTATGGGAAGGTCACACCTTCTGGCATCTCCCAAGCTATAAATGCAATGAGGATCAGGAGCCAGCTAAAGTGGAACTCATAACCCTGATCCTAGGCTTTGCAGCAATATAATTCGAGCTGGTTGACAAGGTACTTCACCCAATTCATCTGTACTCCTTCTACACACTTCCTTGCGAGGTCCACAACAAACCTTGTGACCTGCGTAGGTCTTTTCTTTCTCACCAACTTTCTTGTGATCAACTGACAGGCCAAGCGCACTGTGCCATTCTGGATGGAAGCTACCTTGTAGCCTCGCATCCCTTTTTCTACATCACCATATGTGTCTTTAATCCTCTGTGCTAGTGTGCGGTCTATAGCCTTACCTGGGTAGAAGTCATGTGGATTAGGTCCTTGCATGCTCAACCCGATGATCCTTTGTATCAACGTCATATTGACTGTGATGCATTTGTCTAACCATATATAATCGCCATTTTAACATGCTAACAGGATATTGACACATGCGTTTACCTCCTGATGCCTTCCAAAATGTGGGATCTTCATCACATTCAGGATGGTATACTGTGTGAGGTTCATAGTCCATTGTTGGGGGATAATTTTCTAGTTCTTCCCCTTCGTCCTGGTCAAGTATCGGTGAGGAGAGAGCATTTTGTAATCCTTGCGGTCCCCTAGGTTGAAGTCACTGAATTTCAATGTCACGATTTTATCCTGCTATGTTCTAACTGCATGTATCCCCTTCGGGAGGTACACAGTAGCTAGGGTGTAATCAAAATCTCTCAGGACACTATCGCGACTCACCGTGCCAGCCATAGGTGAGCTGTAGTCAGGTAGGATAGTTAGGATTAACTTCACATTGGCCAACTCGTCTCGGTGCTTGGTTCTCTTTTCTGCTGCAACTCGGGATGGTCCGGATCCACGAGCAGTCAATGGAGAGGCTTTCACTCCTTTTGTCGATGAAGCTTGAACTCCTATATGCATCACTCTCTTGGCCATTAGATCAATTATAACTTCTTCAACTAACTTCTCTACGGAGTTGAGTTCGTCTGACATGCACTCTCATGATTAGATAACTCTAGTGGATGAATGAGTGATCAAAGTAGTAGAACAGTTGTCGATCTCGATAAGGACATTGCAATAGAAATGAGTTGGCTAGGATACAATTCACAAAAGTGTTTTCGGTGTAACATTCGATGTAATAAATAGACAACGAGGTAACAGGTCTCTCCAACGGACGAGAGGTCTTCATTAATGCAGTTCGACCCATTATGGCACTGTCCCAATGGTTTGGTGGTGAGATTTTTGGTCATAAATGTTGTTCTAACCATTCGGGCGCATCGGTATAACGGTTATAATGTTTCCAACGGTCATATTTATTTGCTATGACAAAGTGCCATGTTGCGTTTTTCTGATATCTCGGTGAATTTCCAGTTTTTCAGACCTTTCTTTCGCGAAGTTTCCTCGGGGATCTCCTGCAATTTTTCGAGCTTCGCTCTCTTCTAATTGAGCTTTCTAGATTTTTTCCCTATGATCTTTGTCTCGGTATTTATTTGTCCACTCTGATTCTTATCTCCTTTTGTCATAGTAACTTCACGTTGTTTCATAGGGTTGAAGATAATATTTCATCTTTGTCTAGGGTAAGTGTTTTACACTTCTGTGTGTCAACTTGTGTTTCTTTAACTTCGACATTCAGGTCTCTGATCTTTAGTCGCTTCGACTAGTCTTCTTGTTCCTTCAATAAGTGTGCTATCCTCTTTGTCATGAAGTATCTTAGTTCTTGCTTCTTCTTCTCTAGGGCCTCCTCTTCTTTTCTTTTAGTCCGATCTCTCTCAATCCAGGGTTTTCCTAATAACATAGAAAATGGAGCGTTTCTCTCAATAAATTTAACAACCTCAAATTATTCCTCTATCAAAGTTCCATGAGCACTCATATATATTTGGGTAAGTCTTCCACATAGGGTTATCATCTTTCCTCTAAATAATCATATTCCTCCCAATGAAGGAATCATAGCAGGCTTTCCCAAAATTTCCCAAGTTCTTTCTGTCATGTTATTCACTTGTGTTTCTTCATCCATCACACAATCAATTTCAAAGTCTCCTATTTTGGTTTCTATAAGTTCTTTTTCTTTGAAGATCTTTGATATGTTGACATCTTTGTGATCATTCAGGGTTTCTTTCATCTGTAGAAATACTTCCTCTGATTCTCTCTAGGTTTCTGCCATATCCTTAGTCTCTTGGTCTTCCTTAGGGTTTTCTTGGCTCATATTCATTTTTTCAAGGTTATCAATCATTCTAGGGAAATCCAAAACTTCATGGTCTATAGATTTACAACAAAGACAACTAGGTCTTCTAGGGAAATCCAAAACTTCATGGTCTATAGCTTTACAACAAAGACAACTAGGTCTTCTACCAAGGCATTCCTTAGCCAGATGTCCTGGTCTTCTGCAACTATAACAAAGGGTTAATCATCTCTTTCTCCTAAATGACCCCCATCCTTTTTTGTACTATGCACTAGGGTCATATTAGTTAACCTGCAAAAAATTATTTCTAGGATCCTCAATCCATTTGTTAGTCCAAACATTCTTTCTATGCATATGAATAACATATCTTTCATCATATCTATTCATATCAAGCCTTCTTTCATCTAGTTGTGCTCTACTAGTGCAAAATGTTTCAAACATACCTAGATCCATACTTTTGAAACAAAAATTTTCACTTATCTTTCCTTTTCAATAAAAAATTTTCACTGTTCTTGCTTTTATCAGGGCACAAAGCTTCGAGATATTACCTCTTTTCTTCAGATCTAACTTCTCTTCTTAGCACAGATCTTTACAGGTCAAGTAGAATACTGCGCACTAAGGAAATAGATCTACGCATAGAGCTTTCACTTTTCTATCAATTCCCAACAATCATAGTTTCAGTCCAGGCAACGGAACCATTTGTTGGCATAGGGGTAGACCCAAGGTTCAATGCTCAAGAACACACCAACAAAACCCTAACTACTAACACTTTCGGCAACACTTGCGAAGCAGATGAAGTCTCACATGAGGTAGAGGCAGGGGTGTTTGTAGGACTCAGATGTATGCAACCTTAGCTGGGACACAGATCTGTGATTACAACACCTTAACAAAGCACTTAGCAGTTATAGTTCGTCAGTATTAACCAGTATTTACTTCACAGATAAAACCCTAATTACAGAGCATCACAATATTCACTCAAATCTAGTATATTCCAGCACTAAACATAGGTTAGATATAAAATTCATTTATATTTTTAATCACAAAGAATCAACAGTTCTATCTATCATTCATCTATATCAATTACTTAAGAAAGTAAACAAAAATGGAGGGACATTTATGCGAGTATTAACAATAGAAGTTTGATGTTTTTTAATCGCAGCCTCTGAAACTGGTTTATCTACATTTGTTACACTATTTATAGGAAGGTCTCTTTTATCATGAGGCTCGCATGTAGTTATGGCGGAGGCCTTCTGAGGAATTTTGGGGTTGTTTTGAACACCTTTGTTGTTGTTCGGATTGCTATTTTTGCTGTTCTCTGCAATATTCTGTAGCATCTTTTGCAAAAGAAAAGAGAATTTTAATAATTCGTAAATAGAAATGTTAGCCCTAAGCTTTTTTAGATGTTCAATCAAATCATAATCTAAACTTGGGTTTGCTGAATTCTATTTAGTCTCAATTGATTTAGACTGTTTTGGAGGCACAGTAGTCGCAATTTCAGAAGAAGGCTTATTTGTTGTCTTTCTCCTAATATTGTAAGGATGCATTGTTTCGAAATAAGCTTGAAAAATTCTATCCAAAAAATGTCCGAAAATGTTCAGAGAGGATTCATTTTCTTATACTGTCTCTTGTTTAGCTACTTCTTCAGGAATCTCGAGAGGAATCAAGTTATCGTGTGCTTCTAGGATCGTTTGAATAGCAAATTGTAGGCTTTCTAGATTTAGGCATTCAGAATTTGAGTTAAATCGGTTTGTGGGAAAAGGCTTCCTAAAAGGGGGTCTGTAAGGCCCTTTTCTCGAAGAATTTTCTTCAATCGACCTTTTCAAATCTAAAACTTGATTGGATAACTTATGAACGACTTTCTGTAAGTTTTCTAGATCCGAACTCTCAGGTTGAGCTTTATTTTGGGGAGGTCTAGGAAGGATTTCGATTTTCTTCTTGGATGATGAATTGCTCTCTATCTCGTTGCCAGCATTGTCTTTTAAGATGAGAATATCTCTCTTGATTTGACTCGCCTCTTCAAAGGCTTCTAACAATGTGGTTCTCTTGGACCTCTTTACCCAAATGGCTATGTTTTGATGTAAGGATTTTGTGCAGTATAAGACAATAAGATTTTCAGCAGGCATCGAATCTGTGGGGATTCATTTCTTTATTGTCAGGAACCTTTGATTGAAGTCTTTTCTCTTTTCTTTGGGGTTCATTTTTAAACTAGAAATCAACATGACCAGAACTTCAGGAGACTTGTTGTCTCCGAACTTTTCAAGGAAACAGGACTCGAATTTATCCCATGACATGATGGTGTGGAGATGTTGGGAAAAGTAACAGGTAGAGGCATTGCCTTCAAAGGTGTAGGGAAAAAATATGCACACTACATCTTCGTGCTCAACACTACGGAGCCTAATGGCTAGCATAAACTTTTTGATGTGATCTTCAGCGATCAGTTTGGAGTCTAGGTCAAATTTAGGGAGCCATTTCTCCAGGTATTTAGGTAAAGGATGTTGGGGCCCAGGTATGGCCACTGCATCTTGGTCGAGCCAGGGTATGGTGGGATTGTTCAAATTGGCCATAGGTGTGGGTGGTGTTGAAGGCTGAGATGAGGAACTGCCTTCGTCCAAGGACTCTTCTCCATAAGAAGAAGGAGATGAAGGGGGTGGTGATGGTGGAATACCAGATCCTGCTGCTGCAGGAGTGAGGATATGATCTGGATCTGTAGGACTTAAGGTAAGGTCAGTACCTTCAAGTTTCTCTCTGATATCAAAGAAGTCTAATGGTTGGTTCAAAGGTCGACTTGGTTTTCTGATACGGGCTAAGGCACTGTGCGTTCTTATGAGGGATTGACGAACAATCTCTTGTATGTCAGCACCTGGGGGATTTGGAGTTACTGGTTAACTGTGATCCATAGATCATCGTTTGATGTGGTTGTTGTTTGAGGGACAATGTTGTCATCTGAACGACTTCTAGTTACTATAGTTGAGCGGGTAGGTGGGGGAGGAGTCTTGCGTCCTCCTCGTGCCATTAATAGTTTTCAGGCCCTCCTTCTAGCGCCATTTGTTGACAGGTGAAATTGACTTCTCGTCAACTAGAGGAGTGAATCCGGTTCGGGGTTGTCTAATTAACCCAAGAAGTTTGGATTAATTCACTCCGATGGGTTTTGCGGCTCCGTTGGCTGATCTAAGTCCTAAAGAAAGCGAAAAAATAACTAAAGGAAAAACAATAACCTAATAAATAAAAATCACTAAAATCTACAAGTGCATTTAAATATATATATGTACAATTTGTTTAACTGAAATTATAATCAATCACTTTATATACAATCTATACAAAACACGAGTTTTAATCTAAATTCGCAAAAATCAAATGTAGATTGATTACTTTAGCAATAATAATAAGGAAAATGAAAATACTACCTAATCATTTTTTGGTTTATTTTCTTAAATGCATGCACTCGTGAAATAAAACATTAAACTGTCTAATTGAACATAAAATAATAGATAGTAGAATTTTTTTTATATAGAGAAACTTCTATATTCAACAAACTAGCGAAATCAAATAACAGGCTAACCTGTTATTGCATCCAATGTCTGTTCGATATTGAATATCCAGCCACCTTTATCTGATGAAGTAAACCTGCTACAAATCTTGAGATTACCCCTAATAAATGAGGAACAATAATGTTGGAGATTGAATTATAATAATAGAACATATAATATATGTAGTCACAGTAATCTTATAATTTGCAAGTAACTACGATGAAATAATTCTTCCTGTAAGAACTTGCATGTAAACATTCAACTGAAATTAAAGATAAATCTCCTAATTTAAATTGAATAAAGGATCACTGTGTGTTATATCTGAGACACGAGATATGGGAAGTATGTGAAAAGGATTATCTCAAATAACAATAAATCATGCAGACGAAATGCTGTCATCATCTATCATCATATTGAGATAAGAAGAACTTAAATTAAAACATGATACAAAAAGCTAAAGCTGTAATGTATTCTATGTCATTCAAGTCATTATATAAATATCCATACTCTCGCCCCAGGCTAAGATGATCAAATGTTTACAAAATGATATGTTTATATAGGTTTCAGGAAACATAACTGTTTCCTGTTGATAATATGAAATTGGTTTCAAAAAATAATGGGGGATGCAACCACCCTAATTTCACTAGATATCAAAACACTATTAACAGTCTAATTCTGTTTACTCAAAATACAAAATTGATATGGCTGGGAGACCTCAAAAAGTGTCTCATATCATCTTTGAAATCATGGGCTCCTTAATTATCCTGAAAACAAATGAAAATAAGAATATCTCAGATATGTTTTCAATTATCAAATCAAACAATTCAAATTTTCTTAACTGGCTGCAGAATCTTGCGATTCTGTAGCTAGTTATAATAGCAAATGCAATCATATTTTATTAAATAAAAAAAATAGACTAATCTTAATAAGAAAAATAGTTTATTCAATCAAATCAAATATCCTAACCTAAGAGTGACAAAATCATGCTAAAAATTAAAAATATCATATCTCAAATCATGAAATCAAAACGTATCAAGAAATTTTGGAATTAACGATAACTGTTGCTACCTCTACGTTTTTTAAAATGACACGACCTGTAGTTTTCAATCGTTTCTCCTTCCCTTGGATAATGGATTCAAGTTTGTTGTTTTCATTTGTCAACATATCAACTTGGTCTCTTAAAGACTTGAGTCGTGACTATAACAGTGGAACATCGGTATAGTACTTGTCGATCCACGATCGACACACATCACATTGTAATAGTAAGGAATTTTCATTAGCATGAACAACATTATGGGTCGGAGAATCCTCCATGCGAATGGTATATTTATCATAGATCTGGATACCAGGAATGATCCGGATTATTTTCAGCACGAAATGAGAGTGGAGATATAATAAAGAAATGCACAGAGATATTGTAGATATTCAATAATATAACAGAAATGTATCAGAGATGCAACCATAAAAATAGATATATAGTAATACACGATTTCTATTAATCAGAGAAATGTACAGAGACTGTAAAAATACAGAGTGAAAGACTCGCTAGAATGGTGGGAGCTTATCTCTGAGAAGAGATGTGACAGCTACTCGCATTCGCAAGAAGATGATTACAATGAGGCTTTGAAGGCCCTTTTACAATAAACGGGTATGCCAAAATTCCTAGACATCCAAAAACCTAACCCTAGGAGATGAAGCGCTAAAAGTCATGTGGGCCCCGTTTGGGTAAGTTGGTGCATCAACTTCCCGGGGTCGTAACTTTTGCATACGATCTCCGTTTTAGGTGTGTGATAGCTCATTGGAAAGGTATTGTCGAGGAGATTCATTTTGGGGGATAAATTATTCCTTTGACTATCATTGAGAACCTATATATTGAAAAACCTTCATTTGGACCCTCAAAATGGCCCCGGAAGTTAAAACCTTCTAAAAATAGTAAATTTCCAAAATGGCTAGAAAACTATTTTGAGCCATTTGGAAAAGGTGGGTGGCCACCAATATCCACCTAGATCAATCCTCCCTCCTTAGGAAGCAATGGTCTCCATTGCGTTGAGTTCCCGAGGGAGAGGGAAAAGCATTTGTTGAATCTGCATCTTGGTGAGCTATTTGTCTTGCTGGAGAAGTCACGCTGCTTAGTTTGTGGAAATCTGTCACGAACCTGTGGCTGGAAGGTTTGGACCTTTTTAACCAGTCTGGCTATTTTAGATGACTGTGTGCAAAATGAATCTTCATTCTTTGCTGCAACCTTGTCGACCTACTTCTGTTGGATAGAAGGTGCTTTGGCCGAAGCTGTGGTGGCTGCAGTATCCTTCTGTTCACCCTTTGAACAGATTGTGGAGAAGATGAATTTTGTAGTATGAGATACTACCTTG
>ML830685.1:76788-103872 GCA_009831015.1 Picea engelmannii | reverse complement strand
TTGTCCTCCAACTGCTGCTTCTTGAGTTTCTCCTAAAGCTTGAGGCAAAGCTAAAGGGTTGGGACAAAACTGGCTTGGCAATTTGGCAGAGTTCCTTTACTATAATTTTTTCTCCCTTGACTAGTACCCCTACCCCTCCTTTTATAGGCTAGGAAGAGCTAGGGTTTTAGTCGAACTCTCGGCCATGCATGGCGGAGAGTTTCAGTTAACTGACAAAAAGCCCCGAGTCTCGGCGGAAACTTCCCTGATTTTTTGCATTGTTAGGTACTCGCGGGCTGTTTTAGGCTATCCCGTGGATACCCGCATGCAGTAATAGGACAACAAGCGGATGCCCGTGCCCAGTGAGAAGTTAGGACGCGGGTTGCTTGTTTTTAAGTGGTTTTTGAGGAATTACTCAGCATGGCTTTGGCTAGGAAGAGGCATGAGTTGGCATGATGCCAGGTAAACCTGTATGGTGCATTTTAGGGTTATAACACTTGGCCTCTTACAATTTGTGCTGGGGTGATTTCTATGTCATATTCTTGTAAGGATGTGACCCAGTTTGCCCTTTTTTCACCTAGTTCTTTCTGTACTAACAAATTTCTAACAGCCGAGTAAGGGACAATGATTTTCATCCTAGATTTCAACAGATAAGATCGGAAGTGTTTTACTTCTTTAAAAACAACATAAGCTTGTTGATCTACTGCCGGGTAATTAAGTTATACCCCCTTGAAGGTTGAGCTCATAAAGGCAATTGAGACGTCATTGTTTTCAGCGTTCTTTTGAGTTAGGACAGCAACGTAAGATCGATCAAAGGCAAACGTGTAGAGGGTGAAGTCTCGTGAAAAATCAGGGCTCATTAGAGAAGGAGCGTCTATTATGGCCTTTTTTATTGAATCAAAAGCCTGACTTTCTAAAGGTTCCCAATGGTATTGTACATCCTTTTTTATTAAGTTTTGTAATGGTCTTACCATTTCTGAAAAGCTGGGGATGAATCTCCTAACAAAGTTTATCTGTCCTAAGAAAGATTGCATGGTCTTTTTTGATGAGGGAGGGGGGAGTTTTGAAATGACTTGAGTCCTTTCAGGGTCGATAATCATCCCTTCATTCTATACAATGAATCCGAGGAGCTTACCTTGTTCTACTGCGAAGACAGATTTTTTAGGATTTAAAGAAATGTCATACTTACGACATCGTTGTAGAATAGATCTTAAATTAGCTAGATGATCTTCTTTATTTTTTTAGAATATAGTGACGTCATCTAGGTAAACTACTACAGATTGATTAATTAAGTCATGGAAAGAGATATCCATCTCTCTCTGAAAAGTGGCACCGACGTTTATGAGTCCAAAGGGCATCTTTCTATAAGCATAGGTGCCCCATGGGGTACGGAAAGTAGTTTGAGATGGTCTGAGGGAGACATAAGGACTTGGTTATACCTAGAAAAACCATCCAACAAGGATAATCTTTCCGAGCCAGAAACTTGTTGAAGGATCTGCTCCATGGGAGGGACAGGGTAGTTGTCTTTATCATACGCTAGATTAAGATTTTGGAAATCGACACATAGTTGGATTTCACCACTCTTCTTTCTAATGGGGACAAGATTAGAAACCCATTGTGTGTGCCCTACCGGGAAGATTATTTTAGCGTTCAGGAGTTTGTTTAATTCCTTCTTGACTGTTGGTTCGAGTTTTGGGTGCATCTTACTTAACTTTTGTTGAAAAGGTTGGGTCTGAGGTTTCATGGGAATAATGTGTTGTATGATGTTAGGATCAAAGGTTTTTAGGTCGTCGTATGTCCAGGAAAAAACATCTTTGAATTCCTTAAACAACTTAATAAATGCTACCTTTTCTTGCTCAGAACACCCCAACCCTAAATTGATGCACTGTGGGTTATCTTTAGTTCCCAAATTTACTTTTTCATGTGTCAAAGAGGAACTATTCATTTTACAATTCACTCATTTTCTGAACTTATCGTGAAGATCATAAAATTTTTCTAACCTAACCCTAGATTTCCGGATAGAGTTTACCATGTTTGATGCAGATTCTGGGGATCTCGGATCTGGTATTACCGTAAATTCGTGAAGATTTTCGTCATGTGTACCTTCGTTGATAACTACGCCTTGGAAAGTTTCTTCCATATGAAGAAAACTTATGATCTGTTGATTGTCATCGAAGACTCTCCAATTCATGATGTTGTCTGGGATCGACGGTCTGAACAACAGTTTGATGGAAAATGCATTCAGAGATAGCCCTTCTGCAGGAAAAAGTTTTGAAGCAATGTTAGCTAACAAATCAGCTTCAGAATTATTCAATCTAGGAATAGAATTTATGTTAAATGCGGAAAACTTGTTCATCAAATTCCATACCTCAGTCTGATAGATTTTTAGGTGCAGAGATAAACAATGGATAAATTTTTTTACCTGTCTAACCACTATTTCTGAATCACCAAAAAAATCAAATTTTGAATGTTTAAATCCTTTTCTGAGACCTTGCAGGAGTGCCTCATATTCGATCGTGTTGTTTGTACATTCAAATTCTAACCGGCAAGCAATCAAAGTCTTGTTACCTGCTGGATCAATGAGCACGCACCCTGCACCAGCTCCTTAGATTTTGACCGATCGAAGTAAAGAGACCATATTTGATTTTCGTCAGATGCATGTGACCACTGAGAGAAGGCTGTTGACTGTGTGCATGTCATAATTTCAGATTGTTGTTCCAGGTCAGTGATGGTAGAAGTTTCGGCCATGAAATTTCCGAAAAAAAGTGTCCATCCTTTGTATTTCAGGCAAATTGGCAGAAGCAGTGAATGGTTCATTTGGATCATTTAAATCAGTTACCGTGAATTTAAGATAACGTTCAAGATTTACCTTGATTCTATTAGGCTTTCCATTCTCGGGAAGCCACAAGTGAGACCAATCTATTTCAAAATAGCCATGTAATTGTTCTGACCAGTCTCTACTTAAAAACAAACCATATACTTCTGGGATATCTACAACAATGATATCAATCACTTGATGGACTTTAGGATTAGATGACAATCTTATAAGCACATTTTTTAATTCTCCTATCACTTTAACACTAGTTCGATCAAGCTAGATAATTTTCAAGCTGGACAGTTGAACTTTGGCATTAATCTTTTGACAGACAGACCAAGGCATTACGTTATATGACACACCTGAATCTACCATACAGTTATGTACATTCCTATTGAAAATTTCAAAAGTCAACAAAAATGGAAGGACATTTCTGCGATTATTAATAGTAGAAGTTTGTTGTTTTTTAATCGCAGCCTCTGAAACTAGTTTATCTACATTTGTTACACTATTTACAGGAAGGTCTCTTTTATCATGAGGCTTGGATGTAGTTTTGGCGGAGGCCTTCAGAGGAATTTTGGGGTTGTTTTGAACACCTTTGTTGCTGTTCAGATTTCTATTTTTGTTGTTCTCTGCAATATTCTGTAGCATCTTTTGCAAAAGAAAAGGGAATTTTAATAATTCATAAACATAAATCTTAGCCCTAAGATTTTTTAGATCTTCAATCAAATATTAATCTAAACTTGGTTTGCTGAATTCTGTTTAGTCTCAATTGATTAAGACTGTTTTGGAGGCACAATAGTCACAATTTCAGAAGAAGGCTTATTTGTTGTCTTTCTCCTGGTATTGTAAGGATGCACTGTTTTGAAATTATCTTGAAAAATGCTATCCGAAAAATGTCCAAAAATGTTCGGAGAGGATTCATCTTCTTATATTGTCTCTTGTTCAGCTACTTCTTCAGGAATCTCGGGAGGAATCAAATTATCATGTGCTTCTAGGATCGTTTGAATAGAAAATTGTAGGCTTTTTAGATTTAGGCATTCAGAGTTTGAGTTAGATCAGTTTGTGGGAAAAGGCTTCCTAAAAGGGGGTTTGTAAGGCCCTTTTCTCGAAGAAGCTTCTTCATTCGACCTTTTCAAATATATAACTTGATTGGATAACTTCTGAACGACTTTCTGTAAGTTTTTTAGATCTGAACTCTCAGGTTGAGCTTTATTTTGGGGAGGTCTAGGAAGGATTTTGATTTTCTTCTTGGATGATGAACTGGTCTCTATCTTGTTGCTGGTATTGTCTTTTAAGTTGAGAATATATTTCTCGATTTGACTCGCCTCTTTGAACGCTTCTAACAATGTGGCTTTCTTGGACCTCTTTACCCAAATGGCTATGTTTTGATGTAAGGATTTTGTGTAGTATGCCACAATAAGATTTTCGGCAGGCATTGAATCTGTGGGGATTCGGTTATTTAGTGTCAAGAACCTTTGATTGAAGTCTTTTATCTTTTTTGGGGGGTTCATTTTTAAAATAGAAAGCTCCATGACTAGAAATTCAAGAGACTTGCCGTCTCCAAACTTTTCAAGGAAACAGGACTCGAATTTATCCCATGACACGATGGTGTGGAGCTGTTGGGAAAAGTACCAGGTAGAGGCATTGCCTTCAAAGGTGTAGGGAAACAATCTGCACACTACGTTTTGTGCTCAACACTACGGAGCCTAATGGCTAGCATAAACTTTTTTATGTGATCTTTAGCGATCTGTTTGGAGTCTGGATCAAATTTAGGGAGCCATTTCTCTGGGTGTTTAGGTAAAGGATGTTGGGGCCTAGGTATGGCCCTTGCATCTTGGTCGAGTCAGGGTCTGGCAGGATTGTTTGAATTGGCCATAGGTGTGGGTGGTGTCGAAGGCTGAGATGAGGAACTGCCTTTGTCCGAGGACTCTTCTCCAGAAGAAGAAGGAGATGAAGGGGGTGGTGATGGTGGAATACCAAATCCTCCTGCTGCAGGAGTGAGGATATGATTTGGATCCGTAGGGTTTAAGGTAAGGTCAGTACCTTCAAGATTCTCTTTGATATCAGAGAAGTCTAATGGTTGGTTCAAAGGTCAACTTGGTTGTCTGATACGGGCTAAGGCACTGTGCGTTCTTATGAGGGATTCATGAACAATCTCTTGTATGGCGGCACCTGGGGGATTTGGAGTTACTCGTTCAACTGTGATCCGTAGATCGTCGTTTGATTTGGTTGTTTTTTGAGGGACAATGTTGTTGTCTGAACGACTTCTAGTTACTATAGGTGAGAGGGTAGGTGGGGGAGGAGTCTTGCGTCCTCCTCGTGCCATTAATAGTTTTCAGGCCCTCCTTCTAGCACTATTTGTTGATGGACGAAATTGACCACTTGTCAACTAGAGGAGTGAATCCAGTCCGGGGTTGTCTAATTAACCCAAGCCATTTGGATTAATTCACTCCTATGGGTTTTGCGATTCCATTGGCCAATCTAAGTCCTAAAGAAAGCGAAAAAATAACTGAAGGAAAAACAATAACCTAATAAATAACAGTCACTAAAATGTATAAGTGCATTTAAATATGTATATGTACAATTTATTTAACTGAAATTATAATCAATCACTTTATATACAATCTGTACAAAACACGAGTTTTAATCTAAACTTGCAAAAATCAAATGTAGATTGATTACTTTAGCAATAACAATAAGGAAAATGAAAATACTACCTAATCCTTTTTTGGTTTATTTTCTTAAATGTACGCACTCGTGAAATCAAACATTAAACTATCTAATTGAACAGAAAATAATAGATAGTAGAAAATGTTTTATATAGAGAAAACTTCTATATTCAGCAAACTAGCGAAATCAAATAACATGCTAACCTGTTATTGCATCCAATGTCTGTTCGATATTGAATATCCAGCCACCTTTATTTGATGAAGTAAACCTGCTACAGATCTTGAGATTGCCCCTAATAAATGAGGAACGATAATGATGGAGATTGAATTATAATAATAGAACATATCATAGATGCAGTCACAATAATCTTATAATTGCAAGTAACTACGATGAAATAATTCTTCCTGTAAGAACTTGCATGTAAACATTCAACTGAAATTAAAGATAAATCTCCTAATTTAAATTGAATAAAGGATCAATGTGTGTTATATCTGAGACACGAGATATGGGAAGTATGTGAAAAGGATTATCTCAAATAACAATAAATCATGCAAACAAAAGGCTATCATCATCTATCATCATATTGAGATAAGCAAAACTTAAATTAAAACATGATACAGAAAGCTAAAGTTGTAATGTATTCTGTGTCATTCAAGTTAGTATATAAATATCCATACTCTCGCCCCAAGCCAAGATGATCAAATGTTTACAAAATGATATGTTTATATAGGTTTCAGGAAATATCACTGTTTCCTATTGATAAGATGAAATTGGTTTCAAAAAATAATGGGGGATGCAACCACCCTTATTTCACTAGATATCAAAACACTATTAACAGTCTAATTCTGTTTACTCAAAATACAAAATTGATATGGCTGGGAGACCTCAAAAAGTGTCTCATATCATCTTTGAAATCATGGGCTCCTTATTTATCCTGAAAAAAAATGAAAATAAGAAGATCTCAGATATGTTTTCAATTATCAAATCAAACAATTCAAATTTTCTTAACTGGCTACAGAATCTTGTGATTCTGTAGCTAGTTATAATAGMAAATGCAATCATATTTTATTAAATAAACAAAAWAGACTAATCTTAATAAGAAAAATAKTTTATTCAATCAAATCGAATATCCTAACTTAAGARTGACACAATCATGCTAWTAAATTAAAAATATCATACCTCAAATCATGAAATCAAAACGTATCAAGAAATTTTGGAATTAACGATARYTGTTGYTGCCTCTACGTTTTTGAAAATGACACGACCTATAGTTTTCAAGCGTTTCTCCTTCCCTTGGATAATGGATTCAATTCTGTTGTTTTCATTTTTTAACATATCAACTTGGTCTCTTAAAGACTTGAGTCATGACTGTAGCAGTGGAACATCGGTATAGTACTTGTCGATCCACGATCGACACACATCACATTATGACTGTAAGGAATTTTCATTAGAACAAACAACATTATGGGTCGGAGAATCCTCCATGCGAATGGTAGATTTATCACAGAGATGGATACTAGGAAATTCTAGGTTGTCCTTTAGACAAGGAGGCAAATTGTTAACATAGTCATAGGGTCGGTCAAGGTATAACCCGAATGACACGGGGTCCTCTTCAACAAGGAATTTGTCAATTTCTGAGTCTGATCTTTCACTCACTTCAATCATACTGGTTGTGTCTGCACAGGGTTTCGTTTTATTTCGAACATTTCGATAAATCAACCGACCAACTCTTTTGTTCTTGAAATTGACATCAACACTGCCTTTTAGCTTCTTTCCTGTAGGTTTCTTAACAGTTTTAGTGAAATCCTTTGGATGTGTAATTGGTCGACTGTACTGTTGAATGACATTAGGGTAGCTCGAGGGTTCATTGTTAAGGGAAAAATCACAAGCGCCTGGAAAGGTGGGGAAGAGGCCGTAGGGTTCACAAGGGTTTCCACAATGACAGACTTATCTACCTGTCCCAACTCATGGTTGTCAAAACCATTTCGTGTAATCAATGCATCCCAACAATCATTTTGTGACTGTAACTGGTGCATGAGGATGATTTTAATGAGGCCATGATGAAATAGACTTGAATTTGACCTCTGTTTCCTAAATAGTTTACCCATTTTATATAGACTTCTGATCAGGTAGTAAATCATATTCAACGGATAACAAATAAAACTCATAAGAAGGCATAGATGATATAGGAAAACAAGTCTAAATCATCCCTCACATGTGATGAATTGCTTTACTACAACAATTAAATCATGTCACCTAGGTTTCAAAAATGAAATTGGCATACCTCAATCACAGCTGGTTATTTTTCGTGAGGTAAACAATAAAGCCCAAGGGACCTCCTCCACTTTCGCATTCTTGAACCATTTATGACTAGCGGCTGGCAATCCCGTGGCTTGGCTTAAGAAATCTTCTATTACTTCCAATTTCACTTCACCAATATTTTCTCTACAACCATCAAAGGTCAAGGCAAACTCTTGGGTGACTTGAAGGTTAAAACACTGAAATTTTTCGATGAACAAATGCCAAACATTCCGTTCCAAATCTTCCCTAGCGTTATCATATTAGAGCAGGGTCTAGATGTCGTTCGGTTCGACCCTTACCACTGGAGACATGTCGAATAGATGGTAAATTAACATAGAACACACAAGTAGGGTTTGCAAAAATGCAACAGAGCCATAGCCCCGAGCCTTATCAATACATGTTGTGATGATTCAAATGATGGGAAAAGTGTTAATCACAATGCGTGTGAGAAAATTCGTGAAGCCCTAGACCATGCTAAGGAGTAATGGCATCCTGGACATCGTATGCCACCTTGGCATTGGGTACATTCTAGGACCAGAGTACTCTGAAAACATAGTGAGCGCATCATAGTTTGATTGCAAAGTTAGGTAGGTTTACAAAAATCGAATAGTTCAAAGTTTCATGAAAGAAATATGATCAAAAATCAATCAAAATCCATACAAAAAAAATCGAATATCAATTGATGGGGGTCCTTCATTCATACAACCATAAATCTCTTAGGCATGCTTAGAATCGAAAGGGTCATAAACAAGGAGAGCAACAAGCTCATAGAAAGAAACCATAATTCTGTAATAAACCATATGCTTTTAATGAAATTTTAAGACAGAATAGTAATGATAGTTGCAAGTTTTCATGCATTCAGTCATGAAAATGAAGCACGAATAGATGATAGGTAAAATGCGACGATTTACAACTGTCATTGAGAGAAACGCTTATGAAGAGTAAAAAAATTTCATAGACCCTGTGTAGGCAGCTTATAAAAATAATAATCACATAATTTCTGCTAAGAATGGTGACATCCTAGGAGAAGTAGTTATCTTTGTCATATGAACGAGTTTAGGTTAGAATAATCAGAAAAAAATTCGAATCGAAAACAACCGAAAAGTTGTTTGAGCATCTCAAATAATTATAATGCATTCTAGTTTCAGACAACTGTTATTTTTAAAGAAAGGAAAACTGATGACAATCTTAGCAAAAGAGAGCCACGATGTTAAAGTTAAAATATTCAATATTGTTGACAGGGCCGCTGCTGCCAGTAGGCATCCATAGCCTCGACAGGGATGCCAATTAACTCACTCTGATATCTGTATCCTATCAAGAAATTCCAGATTAGAACGAAGGACGTTTAAGGTCAAAACAGAATCCATATCTGAGAATTTTCTTTTACCTGACATTGCTTCGCTGCCAGCGGGCCTGTTCAATACCCCGACGAAGTTATCTTGGCATCATGCATGCATTTACCTGCTGCCAACAGATTTGTTCAGTGTCCCAGCGGGTTTACAAGCACTTCCCACAACTCTCTGAAAAATTATATTAGTTTTTAAGGATATTCAATAGAGCGGGGTGACGCTGAAAATTCTAGTTTTTTAACACATCTTAATATGTCACAGACCTCGAAAAAAAAAAATTAGTTGTACTTCATCAAGATCTAGAAATAGTTTATTATTAAAACTAACTTTCAAGAACAGGGAGACATCATTGAGTTGTTCTCTTAAAGAACAGGGATAGCGTAAAAAGGATTTTTATAGATGGTCGTGAATACCTTCAATTGCATATTGAAACCAAAAAAATGATTTTCAAACAACAAGTCATCTTCAACAGGGCTGCAATTTCAGAGAAATACAACAATTGATGTTTTAACAACTTTCAGTAGTCATTTTCGAGGGGAAATTTTTATGTTTTCTTTGTCTGAGCTAGCCCGTGGTGCAGGCATATGTGTTTCAAAAGAAAGACCGATAAGCAAAAATGAGAAACAAAACAAACTAAAAAAGAAACACAAACATCAAATAAAACAAAACATAAAATATTTACAAAGGGTGTATGGGAGCGTCATTAGGCAAAGTACTTTTTTAGAGCTTGGCCATTCACCGGGAAGGTGTCTGGCTATCCCTCTAAATTCTGTAAGCGAAAGGAACTGTGACCTAGTTTTTCAGCAATTAAAAATGGCCCCAACCACAAGTTCTGAAACTTAGTATGCTCTCCTTTTCCCTCATGAGGTTTGTCCCATTTTAGGACAAGTTCACTTACCTCAAAATTTCTATCAGAGGCAGAATTGGAATCAAACCAGTTTTTGACAATGAGTTGATGTTGATTGAATTTTCGTTTTGCTTGAGCCCTCACTTCCTCTAACTTTAACAAAGCGTTAATTCAACTCTCCAAGGGGGGACAGTATTCTTCTTGTACCTTCTGCGATAACTACAGAGATGGAAGAAGGACATGCGGTGGAAGAATCACTTCCCTACTGTAAACGAGAAATAAAGGTGAGTTACCCAAAACAGTTTTAGGAGTTACTCTATCATCCCAGATTGCATTTAACAGTGCGTTATGCCAATTTTTATGGTTTTTGGAGACCGTTCTCTTGATAATTTTGATCATATTTTTATTAGTTGATTCTACCAAACCATTGCCTTGGGGGTAATAGCTGGAAGAGTACTTTAATTTAATTCCTTTTTCTAAAGCGAAATCACTCATTTCAAGAGACGAAAAATAAGAAGCATTGTCAAATACCAAGCATTCAGGGATACCAAAACGAGTGATAATATTTGAATTCAAGAAGGATATTACCTAGCTGGTATTTACAGCGTTTAATGGGGTAGCCTTAGACCACCTGGTGAAATAATCTGTGGTTGTTATGATGTATTTATGCTGCTGCGAGGATGTTGGATTGATTGGGCCTATAATATCCAAGCCCCACTGCTGAAAAGGGGAGTCTACTGAAATTGGTTGCAAAGGGAATGTTGGTTTCTGTATCCATCCAGATGCCTTTTGACAAATGACACACTTGTAGCATAAGGAATGAGCATATTTAAAAAGGGTAGGTTAGTAATAACCTGCTCTTAATACTTTATGGGCGGTGGTGTCTCCACCAAAATTCCCACAAGCTTCCCCTACATGTAACTCCAATAAGACTTTTTCTGCTTCATCTCTTTCAAGACATTGCATTAGTATTCCATCAAAATTTTGGTGAAACAAAATACCATTAATCAGCTGAAAAGAAGAAGATTTTAATCTTAGTGCTCTCCTTTTTTGGGGATAAAGGTGACGGGGAGCTGATCCATGTATAAGACAAAATTTGATGTCGTCGTACCAGGAACTAATAAGGTTTTGTGCACAACAGATTTGATTTTGATAGTGTTGATCTGGATTTGACATATTAGTTTCATTTTTTTGTCCTATAGCTGAATCGACAACCAACTTGCATAAACCTTGGCCTCTTACAATTTGTGCTGAGGTGATATCTATGTCATATTCTTTTAAGGATGTGACCTAGTTTGCCCTTTTTTCGCCTAGTTCTTTTTGTACTAACAAATTTCTGACAGTCAGATAAGGGACAATGATTTTCATCCTAGATTTCAACTGATAAGATCGGAAGTGTTTTACTGCTTTAAAAACAACATAAGCTTTCTGATCTACTGCTGAGTAATTAAGTTCTTCCCACTTGAAGGTTGAGCTCATAAAGGCAATTGGGACTTCGTTGTTTTCAGCTTTCTTTTGAGTTAGGACAACAACATAAGATCGATCAGAGGCAAACATGTAGAGGGTGAAGTCTCGTGAAAAATCAGGGCTCATTAGAGAAGGAGCACCTATTATGGCCTTTTTTATTGAATCGAAAGCCTAACTTTCTAAAGGTCCCCAATGGTATTGTACATCCTTTTTTATTAAGTTTTGTAATGGTCTTACCATTTATGAAAAGATGGGGATGAATATCCTAACAAAGTTTATCTGTCCTAAGAAAGATTGCATGGACTTTTTTGACGAGGGAGGGGGGAGTTTTGAAACGACTTGGGTCCTTTCAAGGTCGATAATCATCCCTTCATTCGATACAATCAATCCGTGGAGCTTACCTTGTTCTACTGTGAAGACATATTTTTTAGGATTTAAAGAAATATCGTACTTATGACATCGTTGTAGAACAGATCTTAAATGAGCTAGATGGTCTTCTTTATTTTTTGAGAAGATAGTGATGTCATCCAGGTAAACTACTACAGATTGATTGATTAAGCTGTGGAAAGTAATATCCATCGCTCTATGAAAAGTGGCACCAGCGTTTATGAGTCTAAAGGGCATCTTTCTATAAGCGTAGCTGTCCCATGGGGTACAGAAAGTAGTTTGAGATGGTCTGAGGGAGACATAAGGACTTGGTTATACCCGAAAAAACCATCCAACAAGGATAATCTTTCCGAGCCAGATACTTGTTGAAGGATCTGCTCCATGAGAGGGACATGGTAATTGTCTTTATCAGATGCTCGATTAATATTTTGGAAATCGACACATAGTCGGATTTCACCACTCTTCTTTCTAAAAGGGAGAAGATTAGAAACCCATTGTGTGTGCCTTACTGGGAAGATTATTTTAGCGTTCAAGAGTTTGTTTAATTCCTTCTTGACCGTTGGTTCAAGTTTTGGGTGCATCTTCCTTAACTTTTGTTGAAAAGGTTGGGTCTGAGGTTTCATGGGATTAATGTGTTCTATGATGTTAGGATCAAAGGTTTTTAGGTCGTCATATGTCCAGGAAAAAACATCTTTGAATTCCTTAAACAACTTAATAAATGCTACCTTTTCTTGCTCAGAACACCCCAATCCTAAATTGATGCACTGTGGGTTATCTTTTATTCCCAAATTTACTTTTTCATGTCTCAAAGAGGAACTATTCATTTTACAATTCACTCATTTTCTGAACTTATCATGAAGATCATAAAAATTTTCTAACCTAACCACAGATTTTGGGATAGAATTTACCATGTCTGATGCATATTCTGGGGATCTCAGATATGGTATTACTGTAAAGTCGTGAAGATTTTCGTCATGGGTACCTTCATCGATCACTACGCCCTGGAAATTTTCTTCCATATGCAGAAAACTTATGATCTGTTGATTGTCATCGAAGACTCTCCAATTCGTGATGTTGTCTAGGATGAATGGTCTGAACAACAGTTCGACGGAAAATGCATTCAAAGATAGGCCTTCTGCAGGAAAAAGTTTTGAAGCGACGTTAGCTAACAAATCATCTTCAGAATTATTCAATATAGGAATAAAATTTATGTTAAATGCAGAAAACTTGTTCATCAAATTCCATACCTCAGTCTGATAGCTTTTTAGGTGTGGAGATAAACAGTGGATAGAATTTTTTACCTGTCTAACTACTATTTATGAATCACCAAAAATAGTCAAATACTGAATGTTTAAATCTAGTGCTTTTCTGAGACCTTGCAGGAGTGGCTCATATTCGGTTGTGTTGTTTGTACATTCAAATTCAAACCGGAAAGTAATCAAAGTCTTGTTACCTGCTGGAGCAATGAGCACGCACCCTGCACCAACTCCTTCCTTAGATTTTGACCGATTGAAGTAAAGAGACCATATTTTATTTTTGTCAGATGCCTATGACCACTAAGAGAAGGTTGTTGACTGTGTGCATGTCATAATTTCAGATTGTTGTTCTGGGTCAGTGATGGTAGAAGTTTCGGCCATGAAATTTTCAAAAAAAGTGTCCATGCCCTGTATTTCAGGCGAATTGGCAGAAGAGGTGAATGGTTCATTGGGATCATTTAAATTAGTTACCATGAACTTAAGATAATGTTCATGATTTACCTTGATTCTATTAGGCTTTCCATTCTCAGGTAGCCACAAGTGAGACCAATCCGTTGCAAAATAGCCATGTAATTGTTTTGACCAATCTCTACATAAAAAAAAACCATATACTTCTGGGATATCTACAACAATGATATCAATCACTTGATGGAATTTAGGATTAGATGACAATCTTATAAGCACAGTTTTTAATTCGCCTATCACTTTAACACTAGTTCGATCAAGCTGGATAATTTTCAAGCTGGACGGTTGAAATTTGGCATTAATATTTTGACAGACAGACCAAGGCATTACATTAGATGATGCACCTGAATTTGTCATACAGTTATGTACATTCCTATTGAAAATTTCAAAAGTCAACAAAAATGGAGGGACATTTATGCGAATATTAACAGTAGAAGTTTGTTTTTTTTTAATTACAGCCTCTGAAACTGGTTTATCTAAATTTGTTACACTGTTTATAGGAAGGTTGATTTTATCATGAGGCTTGGATGTAGTTTTGGCGGAGGCCTTCTGAGGAATTTTGGGGCTGTTTTGAACACCTTTGTTGCTGTTCGGATTGCTATTTTTGTTGTTCTCTGCAATATTTTGCAACATCTTTTGCAAAAGAAAAGGGAATTTTAATAATTCGTAAACAGAAATGTTAGCCCTAAGCTTTTTTAGATCTTCAATAAAATAATAATCTAAACTTGGGTTTGCTGAATTCTGTTTAGTCTCAATTGATTTAGATTGTTTTGGAGGCACAGTAGTCGCAATTTCAGAAGAAGGATTATTTGTTGTCTTGCTCCTGGTATTGTAAGGATGCACTGTTTCGAAATTAGCTTGAAAAATGCTATCCGAAAAATGTCCGAAAATGATTGGAGAGGATTCATCTTTTTATACTGTCTCTTGTTTAGATACTTCTTCAGGAATCTCAGGAGGAATCAAGTTATCGTGTGCTTCTAGGATCGTTTGAATATCAAATTGTAGGCTTTCTAGATTTAGGCCTTCAGAATTTGAGTTAGATCGGTATGTGGGAAAAGGCTTCCTAAAAGGGGGTTTGTAAGGCCCTTTGCTCGAAGAAGCTTCTTTAGATGACACTTTCAAATCTATAAATTGATTGGATAACTTTTGAACGAATTTCTATAAGTTTTCTAGATCCGAAATCTTAGGTTGAGCTTTATTTTTGGGAGGTGTAGGAAGGATTTCAATTTTCTTCTTGGATGATGAACTGGTCTCTATCTCGTTGCCGGTATTGTCTTTTAAGCTGAGAATATCTTTCTCGATTTGACTTGCCTCTTCGAAGGCTTCTAACAATGTGTCTTTCTTAGACCTCTTTACCCAAATGGAAGACATCAAATCCATGGGGATTTGGTTCTTTAGTGTCAGGAACATTTGATTGAAGTCTTTTATCTTTTCTTTGGGGTTCATTTTTAAACTAGAAATCTCCATGACTAGAACTTGAGGAGACTTGTTGTCTCCGAAATTTTCAAGGAAACATGATTCGAATTTATCCCATGACACGATGGTGTGGGGCTATTGGGAAAAGTATCAGGTAGAGGCATTGCCTTCAAAGGTGTAGGGAAACAATCTGCACACTACATCTTCGTGCTCAACACTACGGAGCCTAATGGCTAGCATAAACTTTTTGATGTGATCTTCAGTGATCTGCTTGGAGTTTGGGTCAAGTTTAGGGAGCCATTTCTCTGGGTGTTTAGGTAAAGGATGTTGGGGCCTAGGTATGGCCACTGCATCTTGGTCAAGCCAGGGTCTGGTGGGATTGTTTGAATTGGCCATAGGTGTGAGTGGTGTCAAAGGATGAGATGAGGAACTGCCTTTTTCCGAGGACTCTTCTCCAGAAGAAGAAGGAGATGAAGGGGGTGGTGATGGTGGAATACCAGATCCTCCTGCTGCAGGAGTGAGGATATGATCTGGATCCACAGGGATTGAGGTAAGGTTAGTACCTTCAAGTTTCTCTCTGATATTAGAGAAGTCTAATGGTTGGTTCAAAGGTCAACTTGGTTGTCTGATACGGGCTAAGGCACTGTGCGTTCTTATGAGGGATTGACAAATAATCTCTTGTATGTCGGCACCTGGGGAATTTCGATTTATTTGTTCAATTGTGATCCGTAGATCGTCATTTGATGTGGTTGTTGTTTGAGGGAAAATGTTGTCATCCAAATGACTTCTAGTTACTATAGGTGAGCAGGTAGGTGGGGGAGGAGTCTTGCGTCCTCCTCGTGCCATTAATAGTTTTCAGGCCCTCCTTCTAGCGTCATTTTTTGACGGGCAAAATTGACCGCTCATCAACTAGAGGAGTGAATCCGGTCCAGGGTTGTCTAATTAACCCAAGTGGTTTGGATTAATTCATTTCAACGGGTTTTGCGGCTCCATTGGCGGATCTAAGTCCTAAATAAAGAGAAAAAATAACTAAAGGAAAAATAATAACCTAATAAATAACAATCACTAAAATGTATAACTGCATTTAAATATATATATATATATATATGTACAATTTATTTAACTGAAATTATAATCAATCACTTTATATACAATCTTTACAAAACACGAGTTTTAATCTAAACTCGCAAAAATTAAATGTAGATTGATTACTTTAGCAATAATAATAAGGAAAATGAAAATACTACCTAATCCTTTTTTGGTTTATTTTCTTAAATTTATGCACTTGTGAAATCAAACATTAAACTGTCTAATTGAACAGAAAATAATAGATAGTAGAAAATGTTTTATATAGAGAAAACTTATATATTCAGCAAACTAGCGAAATCAAATAACAAGCTAACCTGTTATTGCATCCAATGTCTGTTCGATATTGAATATCCAGCCACCTTTATCTGATGAAGTAAACCTGCTACAGATCTTTAATCGCAGCCTCTGAAACTAGTTTATCTACATTTGTTACACTATTTATAGGAAGGTATCTTTTATCATGAGGCTCGGATGTAGTTTTGGCGGAGGCCTTGTGAGGAATTCTGGGGTTGTTTTGAACACCTTTGTTGCTCTTCGGATTTCTATTTTTGTTGTTCTCTGCAATATTCTGCAGCATCTTTTGCAAAAGAAAAGGGAATTTTAATAATTCGTAAACAGAAATGTTAGCCATAAGCTTTTTTAGATCTTCAATCAAATCATAATATAAACATGGGTTTGCTGAATTATGTTTAGTCTCAATTGATTTACACTGTTTTGGAGGCACAATAGTCTCAATTTCAGAAGAAGGCTTATTTGTTGTCTTGCTCCTGGTGTTGTAAGGATGCACTATTTCAAAATTAGCTTGAAAAATGTTATCCAAAAAATGTCTGAAAATGTTTGGAGAGGATTCATCTTCTTATATTGTCTCTTGTTCAGCTACTTCTTCAGGAATATTGGGAGGAATCAAGTTATCGTGTGCTTCTAGGATCGTTTGAATAGCAAATTGTAGGCTTTCTAGATTTAGGCCTTCAGAATTTGAGTTAGATCAGTTTGTTGGAAAAAGCTTCCTAAAAGGGGGTTTGTAAGGCCTTTTTCTCGAAGAATCTTCTTCAGCGGACCTTTTCAAATCTATAACTTGATTAAATAACTTCTGAACAAATTTCTGTAAGTTTTCTAGATCCGAACTCTTAGGTTGAGCTTTATTTTGGGGAGGTCTAGGAAGGATTTTGATTTTCTTCTTGGATGATGAACTGGTCTCTATCTCGTTGCCGATATTGTCTTTTAAGCTAAGAATATCTTTCTCGATTTGAATCGCCTCTTCGAAGGCTTCTAACAAAGTGGATTTCATGGACCTCTTTACCCAAATGGCTATGTTTTGATGTAAGACTTTTGTGTAGTATGTGACAATAATATTTTCAGCAGGCATCGAATCCGTGGGGATTCGGTTCTTGAGTGTTACGAACCTTTGATTGAATTCTTTTATCTTTTATTTGGGGTTCATTTTTAAACTAGAAAGATCCATGACTAGAACTTCAGGAGACTTTTCGTCTCTAAACTCTTCAAGGAAACAAGACTCGAATTTATCCCATGACACGATGGTGTGGGGTTGTTGGGAAAAGTACCAGGTAGAGGCATTGCCTTCAAAGGTGTAGGGAAACAATCTGCACACTACGTCTTCATGCTCAACACTACGGAGCCTAATGGCTAGCCTAAAATTTTTGATGTGATCTTCAGCGATCTGTTTGGAGTCTGGGTCAAATTTAGGGAGCCATTTATCTAGGTGTTTAGGTAAAGGATGTTGGGGCCCAGGTATGGCCACTGCATCTTAGTCAAGCCAGGGTCTGGCGGGATTGTTTGAATTGTCCATAGGTGTGTGTGGTGTCGAAGGCTGAGATGAGGAACTTCCTTTGTTCGAGGAATCTTCTCCAGAAGAAGAAGGAGAGGAAGGGGGTGGTGATGGTGGAATACCAGATCCTCCTGCTCCAGGAGTGGGGATATGATCTCGATCTGTAGGGATTGAGGTAAGGTCAATACCTTAAAGTTTATCTCTAATATCAAAGAAGTCTAATGGTTGGTTCAAAGGTCGAATTGGTTGTTTGATATGGGCTAAAGCACTGTGCATTCTTATGAGGGATTGACGAACAATCTCTTGTATGTTGGCACCTAGGGGATTTGGAGTTACTGGTTTAACTGTGATCCGTAGATCATTTTTTTGATGTGGTTTCTATTTGAGGGACAATTTTGTCGTTTGAACGACTTCTAGTTACTATAGGTGAGCGGATAGGCAGGGGAGGAGTCTTGCGTCCTCCTCGTGCCATTAATAGTTTTCAAGCCCTCTTTCTAGCACCATTTGTTAACGGGCTAAATTGACCGCTCGTCAACTGGAGGAGTGAATCCGATCCGGGGTTGTCTAATTAACCCAAGCTGTTTGGATTAATTCACTTCGATGAGTTTTGCGGCTCTGTTGGCCGATCTAAGTCCTAAAGAAAGCGAAAAAATAACTAAAGGAAAAACAATAACCTAATAAATAACAATCACTAAAATATTTAAGTGCATTTAAATATATCTATGTACAATTTATTTAACTGAAATTATAATCAATCACTTTATATACAATCTGTACAAAACACGAGTTTTAATCTAAACTCGCAAAAATGAAATGTAGATTGATTACTTTAGCAATAATAATAAGGAAAATGAAAATACTACCTAATCCTTTTTTGTTTTATTTTCTTAAATGTATGCACTCGTGAAATCAAACATTAAACTATCTAATTGAATAGAAAATAATAGATAGTAGAAAATGTTTTATATAGAGAAAACTTCTATATTCAGCAAACTAGCGAAATCAAATAACAGGCTAACCTGTTATTGCATCCAATGTTTGTTCGATATTGAATATCCAACCACCTTTATCTGATGAAGTAAACCTTCTACAGATCTTGAGATTTCCCCTAATAAATGAGGAACGATAATGCTGGAGATTGAATTATAATAACAGAACATATAATAGATGCAGTCACAACAATCTTATAATTTGCAAGTAATTACAATGAAATAATTCTTCCTGTAAGAACTTACATGTAAACATTCAACTGAAATTAAAGATAAATCTCCTAATTTAAATTGAATACAGGATCACTGTGTGTTATATCTGAGACACGAGATATGGGAAGTATGTGAAAAGGATTATCTCAAATAACAATAAATCATGCAGCGAAAGGCTATCATCATCTATCATCGTATTGAGATAAGCATAACTTAAATTAAAACATGATACAGAAAGCTAAAGCTGTAATGTATTCTGTGTCATTCAAGTCAGTATATAAATATCCATACTCTCGCCCCAGGCCGAGATGATCAAATGTTTACAAAATGATATGTTTATATAGGTTTCAGGAAACATAACTGTTTCCTGTTGATAAGATGAAATTGGTTTCAAAAAATAATGGGGGATGCAACCAACCTGATTTCACTAGATATCAAAACACTATTAATAGTCTAATTCTGTTTACTCAAAATACAAAATTGATATGGCTGGGAGACCTCAAAAAGTGTCTCATATCATCTTTGAAATCATGGGCTCCTTCATTATCTTGAAAACAAATGAAAATAAGAAGATCTCAGATATGTTTTCAATTATCAAATCAAACAATTCGAATTTTCTTAACTGGCTACAGAATCTTGCAATTATGTAGCGAGTTATGATAGCAAATGCAATCATATTTTATTAAATAAACGAAACAGACTAATCTTAATAAGAAAAAATTTTATTCAATCAAATCAAATATCCTAACTTAAGAGTGACACAATCATGCTAAAAATTAAAAATATCATACCTCAAATCATGAAATCAAAACATATCAAGAAATTTTGGAATTAACGATAGTTGTCGCTGCCTCTACATTTTTGAAAATGACACAACCTGTATTTTTCAAGTGTTTCTCCTTCCCTTGGATAATGGATTCAAGTCTGTTTTTTTCATTTGTCAAGATATTAACTTGGTCTCTTAAAGACTTGAGTCGTGACTGTAGCAGTAGAAGATCGGTATAGTACCTGTCGATCCACGATTGACACACATCACATTGTGACTATAAGGAATTTGCATTAGCACGAGCAACATTATGGGTCAAAGAATCCTCCATGTGAATGGTATATTTATCACAGAGATGGATACCAGGAAATTCTGGGTTGTCCTTTAGACAAGGAGGCAGATTGTTAACATAGTCATAGGGTCGGTCAAGGTATAACCCAAATGACACGGGGTCCTCTTCAGCAAGGAATTTGTCAATTTATGAGTCTGAGCTTTCACTCACTTCAATCATGTTGATCATGTCTGCACAGGGTTTCATTTTATTTCGAACACTTCGAGAAATCAACCAACCAGCTCTTTTGTTCTTGAAATCGACATCAACACTGCCTTTTAGCTTCTTTCCTATAGGTTTCTTAACAGTTTTAGTGCAATCCTTTGGATGTGTAACCGGTCGACTGTCCTGTTGAATGACATTGGGGTAGCTCGAGGGTTCGTTGTTAAGGGAAAAATCACAAGCCTGGAAAGGTGGGGAAGAGGCCGTAGGGTTCACAAGGTTTTCCACAATGACCGACTTATCTACCTGTCCCAACTCATGGTTGCCAAAACCATTTCGTGTAATGAACGCATCCCAACAATAATTTTGTGACTGTAATTGGTGCATTAGGATGATTTTAATGAGGCCATGATGAAATAGACTTGAATCTGACCTCTATTTCCTAAACTGTTTACCCATTTTATACAGAGTTATGAGTAGGTAGTAAGGCATATTCAACGGAAAACCAATAAAACTCATAAGCAGGCGTAGATAATATAGGAAAACAAGTCTGAATCATCCCTCACATGTGATGAATTGCTTCACTACAGCAAGTAAATCATGCCACCTAGGTTTCAAAAGAGAAATTGGCATACCTCGATCACAGTTGGTTATTTTTCGTGAGGTAAACAGTAAAGTCCAAGGGACCTCCTCCACTTTCGCATTCTTGAACCATTTCTAACCAACCGTTGCTAATCCCGTGGCTTGGCTTAAGAACTCTTTTGTTACTTTCAATTGCACATCACTGATATTTTCCCTACAACCATCAGAGGTTAAAACACTGAAATTTTTCGATGAACAAATGCCAACCATTCCTTTCCAAATCTTCCCTAGCGGTATCATATGAGAGCAGGGTCTAGATGCCTTTTGGTTTGACCCTTACCATTGGAGCCATGCCAAATGGATGGTTAATTAACATAGAACACACAGGTAGGGTTTGCAAAAACGCAACAGAGCCATAGCCCCGAGCCTTATCAATACATGTTGTGATGATTCAAATGGTGGGAAAATTGTTAATCACAATGCGTGTGAGAAAATTCGTGAAGCTCGAGACCATGCTAAGGAGTAATGGAATCCTGTACATCATATGCCACCTTGGAATTGGGTACATGCTAGGACCACAGTACTCTGAAAACATAGTGCGTGCATCATAGTTTGATTGCAAAGTTAGGTAGGTTTACAAAAATTGAATAGTTCAAAGTTTCATGAAAGAAATATGGTCCAAAATCAATCAAAATCCATACAAAAAAATCAAATATCAATTGATGGAGGTCCTTCGATCATACAACCATAAATATCTTAGGCATGCTTAGAATCGAAAGGGTCACAAACAAGGAGAGCAACAAGCTCATAGCAAGAAACCATAATTCTATAATAAACCATATGCTTTTAATGAAATTTTAAGACAAAATAGTAACGATAGTTGCAAGTTTTCATGCATTCAGTCATGAAAATGAAGCACAAATAGATGATAGGTAAAATGC
Organism: Picea engelmannii; assembly: GCA_009831015.1. Taxonomy (NCBI): domain Eukaryota; kingdom Viridiplantae; phylum Streptophyta; class Pinopsida; order Pinales; family Pinaceae; genus Picea; species Picea engelmannii. The sequence continues at coordinate 82,058 of ML830685.1, read as the reverse complement.
GATGATTTACAACTGTCGTTTAGAGAAACGCTTACGAAGAGTAATAAAATTTCATAGACCCTGTGTAGGCAGCTTATAAAAATAATAATCACATAATTGCTGCCAACATGACCATGATCCCTATTTTCAAAACTATAAAACCTAACATACGACCTGACGTCACACAAAAAATGCACTTGTTTGGATTCAAACGAATCCGGTAGTAGCGACATCACTCAAAGATAAGTCGAAGGTGTGTGGGATGATCATCTCTCTTTTGAGATCGTGATGTTAAATCAACAAGATAAGCCTCGACTATGTGTTTGAGATCGTGGAAATAAAAAGACATGGCCCACTGAAAGGTGTCTCCAACATTTTTGAGACCAAAAGGCATCTTTCGATAAGCAAATGTATCCCACTGATAGATAAAAGTTGTTTTATGCTGGTTTTCGGGCTTAATATGTATCTGATTGTATCTCGAAAAACCATCCATGAAAGAAAAGACCTCATATCGTGTGCATTCATCGATGATCTGGTCAATGAATGGGGTGGGGAAATTGTCCTTTGGATAGGCCTTATTCAGATCATACGTGAATCGTTCCTTGCTTTTTGTTAACATGTAGTGTCCCCAAGGCCGAGCCCCATTGTAAACCATGTTTGGAAAGGAATTGTAATCATGTTTTATAGGCTGGTGAGCCAAGTTTTCATAAGCTAGAGGCTTATGTGTTGTTAGGCCAGGGAGCCTGAGTATTGAAGGCCAGGTGCCTGTTGTTGTATATGTAATCATGCAGAACACTTAATAAAATATAAACACCACCAGGTGCAGACCAACCACGATGAATGAGTGAAGGGGGACTGAGCATCCACAGAGTGGGCAAGGAATTAGGGGCTGGAAGGTGGGAAAGGGGCTAAGTGTTGAGCCTAGGGGCTAAGCCTAGGGGGGGCTTAAAACTTGGAATAATATTTTAATATTATTCCAAAATATATGTGCATCATATTTTTTTATCCTAAGTCCTTTTGGAAGGACACGTGAATTCCCAAGTGGTGGGAGGAACGTGTGCTGGTGGAGCGCATGCAGTTCCATGGGTGACAAGTGTCAACCCTGGTGCATGAGAATAAAATGGCCAGGGTGAGCCATGAGAAGGTTCTTATTCCCATTCCACCGGATTTTCTGAATGTGTACGGAGCTCTAAGAAGTGTGACTAACCCGACTCCTGGAGAGAACCTTGGGGGGGAGACCCTATGACTCGAATGTCTGTGTCTGATTCTGAGAAATCTCATGCGTGTAACCCCAACCTACGAGAAGCCTGTGTTGATTACAGGGAAGAGTCTTGCTTGCTGGGGAAAGCTGAGAGAGCCTATGCGAGCATTCCCTGTTCGGAACCATGGAGTCTGTGTCTAGTTCTAGGAAAACCCATGTGCGCATTCCCTGAATGGGAAGCCTGTGTTGAATTCAAGTGGAAGAATCTTTTTTATTCGGGAAAGCTGAGCTAGCCTGTGCGTGGAGTCCCTGTTCCAAAATCATGACCATGAGATTATCATGTGACTGTTGAACTGGTTTGGGGAAGCCTGTGTCTATTTTCCCTGTGGTTTGTTATGGCCATGCAGTACTGGACTGCGTGAGGCTTGTTGGCCTGTGAGCGACTCCTCCAGGTGATAGAGTGCGTAGAGGAAGGAGAGAACTCCTGGAAGGAACCCTGTAGCTTCCATAGAGCCCGGAGACTTCCAGTCCGGTCTATTCCTGTAACCCAAGGTAAGGGAGATTGGTAGCCGAAGGAATGTCCAGGTGACAGAGAAGTTGCATTCTCATGGGGTGGAACAAGAATGTGGGGAATGAGGGTCTGTGGGCAGTGAGCATGGGAGATTCCTGGGAGAGCATTCCTTCCTTGTGGTTGTGTGTGACTATTTTCCTTGTAACCTTAGCCTGAGCCTAGATTCCTTGCCTTGGGGTGGAGCTTAGTCCCAACTCGGGGGTGACCCATTGCTGAGTTGATGAGCAGTGCGGTCTAAGGCTGGGAAGTTCATGGAAGGCCTGCATTTGGTTGGTGGATTCCGCCATTGTTACAAGATAAGTGTCTAACTATGTTTTATCACATTTTATCATGTCTTTACTATAAATGTTATCATGTTTTACACTGTGTAAACGAATTAATGTGGAATTCTATGGATTATTTAATTATAGAAGTAATGATATGTTTTACTCTGAGTTAGATGTGTTTATTTGTTTAAATGCATTGGATATATGATATCTGTATGAGCTTTGTACAAATGGTGTGTACAAATGGGTATCAGAGCGCGAGTAAGCCCAGAGTTCCAAAATGGGTGTGCTACAAATTGGTATCAGAGCGAAGGTTTAGACGTTGAGCCTATATGGGCTAGTGGAGTGGTCTTTGGACCGAGAATGTGAAGGGAAATTGGGTCTAAAGTGGCCAATTTCGGACACTGGTTTTCTCCAAAGTGTCAAGGAGATACTTGACGAGTTTTTTTTTTTAAACTCAGGAGGTTTAGCGGTGCGGTGAAACCGCAATTGGTGTGGTCTATGACCACGGGGAGATAGGTCTCCACATCAATGGTGTTGGAACCTTAGGATTTGTTCGGGAGGGAAGACGAGCCCTCGTGACAGTCAGATCTGGAAAAATGTGCATAAGGATTAAAATTCCTTTGGAAATGGCACAAGAGTGTGGAAATCGCGATACATGAAATCCCGAATTAGTTAGAAACCGTCTGAGCCATCAGATTTTGACCGGAAAACCCATCAGCCGTAGGATCTGTCAGGAGATGTCTGAAGGTTAAACCTTAGAGACTAGGGGAGAAAGCTATGAAATAGATCTAGACTGTCTGAAAGATGGAGGACACGTGTCGTGAGATTTCCCATTTCGGAAAATCAAGAATCACGATATCGGGAGTCATGAAGGAGGTCGAGAATTTTCATGGTAAAAAATCTGGGAATGATCCGATCCATCCGTTTGTGGGGACACGTGGCAGAGATCGAGGCATTCAGAAATTTCTGGAAGGAGAGTCATCCATCGGAAATCGAGGTTCAGGGAATCGTAAATCCTGAGGACATATGTGTTTCGGCATTGGAAAGTCTGAAACGTTGATGGAGTGAGGGACCATTGAATGGTCAACCATGCAAGTGTATCGGATAAATCACGTATCGGGGTTCGAGGGTCGGTAAAGTAAGTTGTCCGGCATCGCGAGTGCCAAAATCGTGATAGGAAAAAACCCCGATAAGGGTATAAGTTTGTGGTCTTGTAAGACTGCGGTCACATGGACCTTGGCATAGCCGGGAGGAGCTAAGGCAAAAGGCTCATCGGAAAATCGGAGATTGGGAGTTCATGAGGACAGGAACTCATGTCGTCGGGGATCACGAAACCTGGACACCCGAAGCTTCAATCGGGAGATGTGCCATGTAGACACATGAAGAGTACCACGTTTCAGAGAGTGGGAAGACAAGGCAAGAGTGGTGGGACCCTAATGAAATCACCGAAGGTGATGAGGATCCTCCGAAAAAGCACCATGTACCACTATGGTAGAGGGCGACAACTGTGCTGTGGGCCCAAAGGGTAAAGTAAATCGAAATTTCAGAATTCGGCAATTGAAATGACAAGAGGTGGGGAGTCACTGTATAATGAACTCCCGGGTACCGAAAACCCGAATTCCTGGGTACCGAAGGCCCGAAAGTCCCAAAATACCAAAAATTGAAGTTTCGAACACCCGAAAAATATAGAGCTGAACAGAGCTCAGAAAATTCGTGAAATTGAAACACTTTCTTAAAATTGATTGTCACGAAAGATGAGGAATTGTCAAGAAATGAAGGTTTGACAAAATTCGAGTCGTCTGCGTATTATATTGCAGAAGACTGACGAGTGCCAGAACTATTGGGAAATTTCCACAAAATGCAAAGAAATGGAAGAGATACATAATACTTCCAGTTCAAGAAACTTATTTAAATTGAAATGTCTTTTATTTTGTTCGAACCATCTTATAAATATTGTGGATTGTTCGTGAAAGTTTAATGGCCTGACAAATTCGAATTGAATTGCACAGTGCGTGTGCAGAGTTCAACGAAGGCCAAAACTCCAGTTAATCAACGTCGAGCATGGAGTGGGGAAGAGTGCAAATTACCCCTGAAATGGAAGACGAATGGGAAGGAAAGGATGTTAACCTAGGATTCGAAGGATCGAACTCTAATGGGCATGGAAAGGAGATGGATAAGGAAGGACACATGATGAAAATCATTGAAGGATTACAAAGAGAGGCTAAGGCTCGCCGAGATGATATCCAAAAGCTCATGAAAGTCAAGGATCGGTAGGGTGAATTAAACTTAAAATTTTTGAAGAGCCTGGAAAGAATAGAGAAGAAACTCGAGAAGGGAAGAGACTCAAGTACGACGGAGAGTCACAGAAACCATGGGAGAAGAAGTAGGTCAAGGATTGGTAGCTGACATCTCAGTCACTCCCAAAAACATTCTGACAGGAAGACACACAGTAGTTCAAGCCCGTCCCCTACCAGAAAACATCAAAAATCTGGAAAGGAGGAGTTGAAAGGGGAGATGAACAAAATTAAACCTCCAACATTTGATGGAGAGCATAAGAATGAGGAATATGCTAAGACATGGTTGCTTGGCATGAAGAAGTACTTCCAACTACAGAATTATTCTGCCTGTACAGAAGGAAGAATTGCAATGTACCGATTGAAAGGAAAAGCATCCATGTGGTGGGATCAGTTTGTGCAGGTGCAGCACATCAGAGAGAAAGAGGTCACATGGAAGGAGTTTAAAAGGTATTTTGAGAAGAAATACCTGACTAAAAGATACTATGATAGAAAGATGAAGGAGTTCTTCGAACTCAAGCTAGGCAGCATGACCATTGATGAGTATGAACGAAATTTTCTGGGACTACTGAAGTATGTTCCATTCATCAAGGATGAGGTTGTCAAAATTTAGAGGTATCTGAGTGGACTTCCACCTTCCATTGGTGAAAATATTCAATACGATGATCCTAAGACCATGGAAGAAACCATAAGAAGGGCGAAATGCCTATATGAACAGCAAAGAGAAAAGCCTACCTTTCGGAAGGCTTGGGATGACCGGAAGAGGTTTAAGAAAGAACAGAGACAGAAGGGAAACAAGCCTTCCTTTTTCAAAAATAGTCCTTGGGGATAGTGATCTTTTAAAGAGCCCAGGAAAGTTGAAGGGAGTGAGAAGATGCCAAGGCCTCCACCTATGGAGTGTTGGGGCTGTAAAGGGAATCATAGGTACAGAGATTGCCCCCACAGAAAAGACAAAG
>ML830685.1:52877-65626 GCA_009831015.1 Picea engelmannii | reverse complement strand
CTATCCTATCTTTGTAGCATGTGGGCATGTATGGGCCCGTTACAATATTAAAATGTGTTTGAAAAAGAAAACTAAGAGGGGTCCCAAGAAGGGTCGTTGTCCTCTCCTAAAGGTTTTAAACTTTGTTAAGGGAGATGAAATTGGTTCACAATCTTTTTCTGATTCTCAAGGTCGCTTGAATGCACGAGAGAAGAGCATGCTAATCGATTGTAATTCAACCTCTAGTCCTAATGTAAGTTTAGATGTGATTAATATTGATGTTCACCTTAGATTGTAAGTCAAAACAAGCCATCCACGTGGAAAAAAGCAAATAAGGGAAATTGATTTTTATCCTCCTAAGTGCCTATGTGTGCTTGACTAACCCCTTTATATGATGAGGGGAATAAGTGTAGTGCAGTGTTTAGAGCATGATTAACATCATTTTTAAGAAGGCAAATGGCCTTCTCCACATCCCAACAACTTACAATGTGAAATTTTGCTTAAATGTGCAGCCTCTAGTGTAGACAGAGGTGCACAGAGCGCAGGCACGCGAACAGAGATAGGTACGAAAGTGCATGCACGTAGAGAATGGTTGTCAATTAAGCACATGCATGCACAATGTGCGTCTGTGGGGTGGAATACCCGCGCACCTGTGACAAATGGTCGAGAAAGAAAAATCCGGATGGATTTCTCTCAATTCTCCTTTGAATTGAACGGTTGACAGGTCGGCCTAGGCCAGTTTGTGCACCTACAAGTTAATCAAACTAAAAGAAAAGAAAAATAAACCCAAATGAGGTAGGAATTTGATACCTTTCCCCAGTGGAGTCGCCAATCTGTTGCACCCTTTTCGTCACCTTGGTGAGAAAATAAGATGTGCTTGCATGCCCAGTTGGGTCTTGCTGAGCATGATAGCTGTAGAGGAAAGAGTTAGAGAAAGAAAAACAAAACTATAAGCAAGAATTAAACTAATAAAAACAAAAATCACAAGCATAGGGACATAGAGATAACAAACACAAAAAGACCCATGTCACCAATGTTTTTAGGATGATCTATTGATGAAATCAAAGCACCAAGAAGAAAGGGGACTATGAGTCCCTTCTTCCTCCAAGGGAAGGCTCTTGGACCCTCACAAGCTTGCTCTCCTTACAACAAGAAAAATGAAAATGGTGGTGAAAGAACTCCTTGCAAATCCACTCAATGGAGAGGTGGATTTCTCAATGAAATGGTGCCAATGTGTTCTTGTCAAGGATGGAGTCCTTAAAACAATCTAGGCAGCATAACATTACTTTGAATTCCTTGAGAAAATGAGGTGTATTCATGGATTTTTATAGCATTGCTTTGCGCTTTTGTGTAACTGTTTTGTAGTGTGAAAAGAGGCCATTTAGGGCATTATTAGGTCTTTGACCAGCCTACCATTTGGATTCAGCTCAGATTTGAGGGTCAAATCAGCTTGGGAGCTGATCCATAAGTGGTTGGGAGGCCGACCACTTCAATAAATGCGTCGTTTAGCAGGTGTGCGGATTTTTGCGCTAACAGTCGTGCATCGTGCGCGTATGCGCACATTCTACGTTCCTGTTTCGCGCATGTGCGCGTGCGCCCAGCTAGAATACTTATTAAAATAGTGAAATAAGTATAGTTCAATGTTGATTAAATACCATGTAAAATGTATGTCTTATGCTATGTACATCACAAAGATGTTATGTAAATTCCATGTTCATGTAATATGTATTCTTAATGCCTTGTAAATAAGTAAGTCAAACAGTATGGATGTTTATAGAAACATGTTTCGGTTTTTCTTTTAAGGAAGCAAGTGAAGGAAATGAACAAGAAGTTGATTTAGAGGCTCCAATAGATACATCAGGAAATACAAGAAAAATGATGCCAAGATGGCCTATGGCATGACCTACACCAGAATGATCAAGTCAAAGATGGAGATCAAATTTGTATCCAAGATGGAGATCCAAGATGGAGTTCCAAGATGGATATCCAAGATGGAATTCCAATATGGAGATTCAAGATGGATGTCAAAGATGAAGATCCAAGATGGAGATCCAAGATGGAATTCCAAGATGGAGACTCAAGATGAAGGTCCAAGATGAATATCCAAGATGGAGAGCCAATATGGTGATCCAATATGGAAGTCCAATATGGAGATTCAAGATAGATATCAGTTACAAGATGAAGATCAATTGAAACTCATTTCAGTAAGGTGGAAGAGTGAGGAAGTTTTATCATCACAAAGTTGCTGAGTAATTCATAATTTTGGAGTTCTAAAATTTATTTAGTGGGGAGGTGTGATATAGGAAGATTCAAAATGATAAAAAATATATCTTCTAAAATGATAATGAAAATGATTTCATTTTCTAGAGCTCGACGAGATATTTCCAATGGCATGTAAATCACCTCAAACATACATCGTATGAAGAAGTTATGATGTTCTGAATATTTGACAAATAGGAAAAAATTCAAAACGATAAGGACACGTGGTAAGTCCATAGGATGCCACGTGGTCATCCATACAACTGACAAGTCATGGGATGACATCATGATGACATGACAGCACGAGAGGCTACCACATGTCACTCAGTTTTGGCATTTTCAGTCCCTAATTGGACCAGTAAAAAGTTGTCATGTGGAATTTGTATGGTCCACATGGCACCACTAAAAGTGTGACACGTGATCACAGGCCATATAGTGACATGGCATGTGGTAGGTGGAAATATGACAATGGCATGGAACTGACATATGGAAGTTGACGTAGGCAGGTTGACTATGCATTGATGTGGCACTAACTATACAATAGGTGGACCAACTAGATAGTGTCATGTGGCACTCTCTGATAGGCCAATATTGGATAAGGAGTATAAAAGTTGTTTGGGCTCGGCAAGGTTTGAATCCCCGACCTCCACGGGAATATTCCAATGACTTAACTATATGCTCTGACCATTACACCAACCATACAATTTGTTAAAAAAAATAGAAATCATTGTATTTAAGTTTTCTTTGGGAATCTATGGAGTCAGGTGGGGTTTGACCCCTCAACCTAGACTACATAAAACCACGTTCTCAATCATTTGACACCATGGGAATGTGTGCCAAAAGGATACATCATTTTGCATGCCAAGGAGGTTTTTCAATCTTGCACAAAGCATGAGGTGGGAATTTGGACAAGTACAGGAGTTGTACCTTTGTCTCAAAGTGCATGCCAAGGAGGGTCCTTGGCCACTATGTCCAAGTATGGGAAAGCTTATACTCCTTATTCTCATTTTTCCAAGAGGAATTATGATGGTGATGTTAGTTCTATGCTAAAATAGTGTGTATGGAAATCTTAGTGTAGTTTGTTGTGTATAAGAGTCATATCTCATTTAATGTGCCAAAGGGGGTCTTTAGGAACCTATTCATAACATAGTCAAGTTTATACTTGTTATTCTCATAATTTCAAGGGGAATTAAGTGGTGACCTCTATTTCTAGGGTTGAGCAACATATTAGAAGGTCATTGTAAAAGCACAAGTTTGATTCATTATTGTATCAAGCATTTGAGAGTTAATAGAGTGGTCTCTCAATTGGAAGTGAACTTGGAGATGTATCCCAAGATGGGTGAACTCTGTTAACAACTTGTGTAATGTTCCTTGTACTTTTTGTTTCTATTTCTCTCATTTTCTCGCAAGTTATTTATCAACTGATGAAGTTTATGGATAAATAAGTGTTTTCACATGATATTTTGTAAATAGTCATAACAATCTTAATTTCCAGAGTCTAGTTAGATGTTATTGTATGCTTAAGAAATAATTGACACATCTAAGTATTTTTGTATCAAAGAGTAAGAATCTTGTATTCCAAGGATGAGTTATGTATTTGGATTAGATGAACCAATATTTGTTATGGTGAACAATGATAATTAACTATGAAGTATATATTTCTAGGGATTAACCATTTATTTGTGCAAGTGGATCAAGTGTGACATAAAATGTAAATAATGATGACCTAGTATTTACATGCTATTGGGTATAGCAGCCCTTGAATGATTAAGAAACAGATGTAAGAGATGCAAGAAAATTGGGGAATGATCAAAATATATACAAATTCAAGAATTTGAATTTTGATGTGAATGATTTAAGGCATGCTAGTAAGGCCAACAATATTTTAGTGTTGAAGTTCACCAAATTTCACTATGAGGGAAAATAATACATGACTAGAGATTATATCTCTATATGATGGGGTTTATATAAAATTCAACAATGTATTCAGATAAGGAAAATATATGAAAAATTCCACACATTGATAGGGTGAGTATACATATCCCATAAATTTTCAACCTTCTTGTTAAAATAAGAGGAACGATAATCATGAAACAATTGGTATCCGGATGATCCTTTATAGAGTTTTATTCAGATGACAAACTTAACCAAGTAGATCCATGCATGATTCATTTTTTGATGATATTTCTTGCATTATATATAAAATTTGTTATTCACTATCTATTTATGCAGGCTAATAAATTTGGTTGTGTTGATAAATGATGATGTGAATGTTGATGTTTCTGTAGCTTCGAGAAGGTATTCTCACATTGGCCTTGGTGTCGGGAATCTTAGAAACTTTGTTGGAACCCACATTGCATATGTTGTTTTGGTGAAAACCATTTTGGATTGGAGTTGGGGCTTCACATCCACATGTGTGAATACACAATTCTAATTTAATGTTGAGTTTAAAAGGGGTTCCTAAACTCACTCATTAGACTCCTATAAAATGAGAGGAAATGTGAGGAGACACTTGTAGATCTCATTGTGAAATTATGGAGTTAGAATAAGTGAGTGATCACTTGTGATAAAGATATTGAGGTGAAAATTTCAGCAAGGAAATTATGCACTTTGGAAAATCTAGCCTAGGGTTCTTGGACTTTCTGTTTTTTTTTTCTACCAAGGAGGAGGCCACATGTGTGATCTCACATGTTTTATATGAGAGATAAATACATTCTCATGTGTGAGTGATATAACAGGCCGCACGTGTGATAGAAAAGACATGAATGGGTTGCATGTGCGATGACAGAAAATAGGTCACATGTGTGAGATTTTAAATAGTTGCAGAGTCATATAGGGTGACATCAACAGTCTATACATGCCATACAAATGAAATCAGCAAGCCATACATGGTGACATAAATATTATGTACATGCCATACATTTGACGTCAGTAGGTCGTACAACATACTACAAGAAGATTTTCAATTGGGGGAATTTTCAGGAAAAGTTGTTGAATTTATAATTTTGCAAGAAGAATATTTTTGTCCTTAGATTTGTTGATTTTGTGAATTTGTTGAGGGGGCTATTTTTTACCTCATAAATTCTAAATATGAAAATTTTACAGAATACAAATTTGTGTTACTTGTGCATGGATGGTTTCTCTCTGATATTTATGTTTCTGATGTAATTTTATGTCATAATTTCAGTGAAAGCTATTTAGTGATAACAACGCTAGGGTTTACTATTTGAAGTCACTTGGAAGTAATTTTCAGATGTGAAATTAGAGGATTAAAAATTGACATGGTATCAGATCTGAGGCTTTGAAGAGAGAGAAGGATCATCTTATGAGACATAGGATATTGCATATTTTTTTCTACATTTCCTTTTTGTTATGGGAAGGTCACAATGTTGAAAACTATTAGAGTTGAGGACAAGTTGGAAGGAGAAACAAATTTCCAGGCCTAGAAGTCCATGATTATTCTTCTATTAGAAAAGAATGATTTCAAAGAGTATGTTGATATGGTGGTTCAAAGTCCTAAATATCCATAAGGATTGGAATCTCATAAGAAGAAGGAAGTGAAAACCAAGCAGGTATGGTTGGATTACGTGAATGATCACTTGGTTCCTCATATTTCCAAGAAGAATACAACAAAGGAGATGTATGATGATTTTTTAGTCTTGTACCAAAGTGGGAATACAATTCAAAATATAATTTTGAGGCATTGAATTCGATATGTTGAGATTTCCAAATTGGATATAGTTGCTAAATACCTCATGAATATTACTAATATTTGTGATCAACCTATAGCCATTGCTGAGGCATTTGATGAAATAGATTTTGTGAATGTGGCACTGAATGGTTTTTTAGGGTCTTGGGAATCATTTGTGCAAGGTATTTTTGCATGAGATATGTTTCCACCATTTGACATAATGTGGCTCGATTTCATATAGGAGGAGGATATAATATACGAAAGGAATCATAAGCATAGATGTAGTGATGATGAGAACTAGGACCTATTTCCTCATACTAGGAGGGTCAAAAGATCAGGTTCTCCAAAGAGAGAGGCATCTCCTAAGTCGATAAGGAATAAGGGCCTTATAAAAATAAAGTGTTTTTCTTGTCATGAGTATGGTCACTATGCTTCACAATTTCCACAATGGAAGGGAGGGGAAAGGAAGTAGCATAGATCCACAATAGAGGTAGATGAGGTTGCATACAGGCTTTATAGGGAGTGATTATTGGTATCCACCCTTTCTGATACAATTTCTAGAAGTGGGAATTGGTTGGTGGATAATGAAGCCACATGTCATATAACAGGAGCACGAGAGTTGTTCGAGAGCTTCATAGAGTCTAACTCAGATATGTACATGGATCTTGGTATAGGGACGAAGCATGTAGTGCAGGGATCTAGAACAATGTTATTCTAAATAAAGTTAGGAGATGTGTTGAGGGTGAAAATGTGTTATGTGTGCCACAAATCAAGAGGAGTGTGTGCTCGATCTTAGTGATTGAAGAGAATCCCTATGCAGTTTTTTTCTAGGATGGATAGGTGTTATTCATGCCCAAAGGATCTAGCTTAGACACAACAGTAGTTATTGGATTTTGTAGGATGAAGGGACATCATATGTGAGTTATGTCCTGCAGTAGAAAAATGAAAAAGGACAAGGATTAGATAGTGGGGTTTTCTTCAGTAACATAGGGAGAATCCAATAAAGTGGATTGGAGATCATTTATGGTAGTTGATATAGTGTGGGAAGCAGAGCCACTTCTTTTATGGGAGACATAGATACTTCTAGGTGATAGTGGAGTGGGTAGAATACCTCCCTCTCTAAGAGGGAGTGTTTATTTTTTTGTAGCTTCGTGAAGGTATTATTACATTGGCCTTAGTGTAAGGCATGCGATAATATTCATTGGCACCCACATTACATATTTGATTTTGGTGAAAAACTTTTTGGATTGGAGTTAGGGCTTGGAATTAGTGTTGGTTCCTCATGCCCATATGTTGGGGCTTCACACTGACATCTACGAATAAAAAATAATATTTGGAGGAAGAATTACCTTAGAAAAATCAAGTGTTTTAATTGTCATAAATATGGTAACTATGCTTCATAGTGTCCATAATGGAAGAGAGGGGAAAGGAAGCAACATGAATCCACAACAGAGGTATATGAGGATGCATACATGATTTAGAGGGAGTCATTACTTGTCTCCACCATTTATGGTACATTTTCTGGTCGTGGGACTTGGTTGGTGGATATTTGAGCCACATGTCATATGATAGGAGCACAAGGTTTGTTCAAGATATTGAAAGAGTTTGACTCTTATATGTACATGGATCTTGGCATAGGGACCAAGCATGTAGTGTAGGGATATGGAAAAAAGATATTCTAGATGAATTTAGAATATGTGTTGAGAGTGAAAAATGTGTTGTGGGTTCCATAACTCAAGAGGAGTGTTCTCTCAGTCTCAATGATTTAGGAGAAGGGATATGTAGTTTTTTTCCAGGATGGATGGGTGATTTTCATGCCTAGATTATCTATCTTAGACACAATAGTGGTTATTGGAGTTAGAGATATAAATTTGTATAGGATAAAGGGCCATCCTATGCAAGTTATGGCCTACAGTAGAGAAGTGATAGAGGAAAAGGAGTAGGTATCTTCGATGGTTATGTAGACTCAAAGGGAGTCAATATATTCGTAGGGATTATCACTTCAGAGGGAGTCAACGGGATTAGAGGAAGAGTCAACTATCCAAAGTGATTCAACCTTTGGTTTGGAGAGAGGAGTCTTCCAATATGGTTAGGAAGGTGTCAACAGTTTAGGAAGCCATACATGAAGCTCATAAGCGAGAGGCTTCTAGGAGAAACATGTCTTCCAAGAAGGGACCATGCCATCAAACATTATTTTCTTTGGTAATAGAGGGAGCATCCAATAAAGTGGATTTCAGAGCAGTTGTGGTAGTTGATATAGTGTGGGAAGTAGAGTCACTTATAGTATAGGAGACATAGCTACTTCCAGGTGATATTTGAGTGGGTGAGAACACCTCCCTCACTAATAGGGAGTGTTGATTTTTTTGTAGCTTTAGGAAGGTATTCTCACATTGTCCTAGGAGTAGGGCATGTGAGAATATTTTTTGTCACCCAAATTGCATCTTTATTTTTTGGTGAAAACCATTTTGGATTGGAGTCGGGGCTTGGAATTGGTGTTTGGGATTCACACCCACATGTGCGAATAAACAATTACAATTTAATGTTGAGTTTATAAGGGGTTCCTAAAATTACTCATTAGACTCCTACAAAAAGAGAGGCAATGTGAGGAGACACTTGTATATATGATTGTGACATTATGGAGCTAGCATAAGTGAGTGATCACTTGTGCTAAGGAGATTGGGGTGAAAAATTTAGCAACAATATTACACACATTGGAAAATCTAGCCTAGGGTTCTTGGAATTTGTATTTTTATGATTTTCTACCAAGGAGGAGGCTACATGTGTGAGAGGAGAGAGAAATAAAATCTCACATGTGAGGGAGATAAAAATACACATGTTTGATAGAAAAGGACATGAACAATCTCCACATGTGGTACAAAGATGTCGCACTTGTGGTACGGACAGGACGCATGAGTGAGGTAAGAAAATAGGTTGCATGTGAAACATTGTATGGGTAGTTGTAGGGTCATACAGGGTGACATCAACAATTTGTACAGGTTGTACCACAGATATACAATAGGCCATACATCAAGATGCAACTAGGTGTGGAAGTGGGTAAATTTTCCAGAAAAGTTGTTGATTTTGTAATTTTGCAAGAGGACTATTTTTTTCCTTAGATTGGATGATTTTGTGAATTTTTTGGGAGGGTTGGTTTTTCCCTCATAAATTCTAAATCGGAAAAAATTATAGAACATAAATTTATGTCTCTTTTGCATGGATGGTTTATCTCTGATCTTTTTGTTTTTGCTATGATTTTATGTCATAATTGTAGTGTAAAATTGTTCAACAATAACAATCCTAGGGTTTAATGTTTGAAGTCACTTCGAAATAATTTTAAGAGATGAAATTAGACGCTTAAAAATTGATAGCAAACACTCATGATGTTTTTATTTCTCTACATGTGATATGTGTTGAGAGTATTATCATGTTCATGATGTTATGTTAATATGTGGTTCCATTTATTATGTTGATCTAATTCTATATCTTTGACAAATATATGTTGAGGTTATGATCCTATGATAGTATTTCATGATGTGATGACATGTGGTAATTGCATGAAGTGTTTATGATAATATGTTTTATGATGTCAGGAATGAGCATGTGGTGCCTTATTATTCATAATTTCATGATGACAATTATGGTGTGTTCTCATGATGCCATGCAAGAGTTAGCAAGTGGATTCGTTTCTATGAGATGTTGATATTCTTATTATAATTGATGCATTGGTTGCATGTTGTGAGGTGGTGATAGATAGGAAATCCACCAGTGGGATGAAAGGGATGATTGATTTGATGATCTCATGGGAGCACATACCTACAAAGGAGAATATATTCAAGTAACACCTTATGGTATGCATACAAACTCAATCAACCAACCTATGCCATTGGTTCTTTTGTTTTGTATAATTATCGATGGGAAATGGGGCCATATTGAGAAGGACATAGTTCTTAATATTGAATTTGTGATATTGAAGTCTAGGAGCATGGATAGAGTAGTACTTGTCAGTGGTTTTGTGGGATTGGACTTTCATGCTTGGGGTTGGGTACCTGGTAGGAGTTCTAGAGGAGGTTTATGTCATAATTTCAATATGTTTGGGATACGTGAGTAACATACTAGATGCCTTCTTGGGAAGATGAGGCCTCAATCCTTGGGGCTCTAGTTAAACCAATAGGATTTAATCATGGAACCAAAAGTTGGGAAGAATAGATAGAGAGTACTCGTTATTTCCAGTGTTGTGATGTGGACTTTCAATTCTTGTTTTCATCACTTGGGTGGCCCTAATACTAGTTACAACAGAGGGTGTCGTGGAATATTCAGGGAGAAAATAAAAACACATAAGTAACATCATTAAAGTTAACTTCAAGACGAAGTTCCTTGAGGGGGGGACTATGTAATGCCCCAAATTTCAACTAAAATAATAAATGATAAATAAATGGTCTTAAAATAATAAATAGATAATAAGAAATTAAATTTAAAAGAATAATAAGAAATAAATAAATAAATAAGAAATTATAATTGCTAAAAATGGATCAAATAAAAGATAAACTAAGAAAAGGTAAAAAACTGCACAATTAATTACTTAATGACAACTGTAACTCATGCATAAAACTTCTTGCATGGATGGGAAAGAAGAATTATATATAATGAAGGTGGAGAATGAAGTGTGATCTGGATTACATTGAGAACAAAATTGAACACAAATGAAAATATAGCAAAGAACACAGAAATACAATGAAACCCAACTTCTATTAATGAATAATAGAATATTGTAGAACACAAACTAGATAGAATTGTGGTAGTTTATCTCTTAAGAGAAAGAGATGTTGGCTATGATCATTCAAAATAAGCATTACAACATACTCTGTTACATTCTCAAAGGACCCCCTTCACCTCAATCATATATGAAAGAGTGAGAGGAGAATAATTCCCATGATGCATGTGGGATAAATTGGTGCAAATTTACAAAATGATATAGGCATGTAAAACACTAGGACTTCCTAAGAGGTCACCCATCCAAGTACAACTCTAGAAAAAGTGCGCTTAAGCCGAAGTGTGCTTAACTTTGGATTTTCGATGGGATCCAGTGCATTAATTTTGTAGGCATGTACATAAAACCACTAGGAAACAATTACATCATGGTTGTAATTAACAAATGGAGATGAAATTGCATTACATTCCCCATAAAATGGGTGAATATCATGGTTTATCAAAACCACATTCTCAAAAACATTGATTTAGTCGAAAAGGTACATGGTCACTGAGATCCACCTAGATGAGTCCTCCCCCATTAAAAATAAATGGTCCCCATTGCATCAAGTTCCCTTGGGAGATGGGGAAAATTTTGTTTTATCTAAACCTTGGTGAGCCGCTTGTCTTACTGAAGTAGTTTTCCTGCTTGTACTTGGAATTATCCTATTCAAGGATGTCATGAACTTGTTTTTGGAGGTTTTGTATCCATTCAACAAATATGGTTGCATTATATGCCTTGGTCTAAGTGTGGGAGGAATTTATCACTGAATATGCAACATGAAGAGATATATCAATGGGGGATAATGGATGGAACCCCAAGAACACCTAAAAAGGGATGTGGCCAATAGTGATATGAATGGATCTATTACAACTATGTTGAAAATATGGAGGGCTCTCATTCTCTAGAAGGGAGATTATATAGATTGTACCCTTAGTTAAGGGAGAATCGGGCACTAATTCAATGGAATGCTTGAATTGGCAGTGCAGAGACACCCCCGTAGGTGAAAACATATATTTGTTCTCCTCTACAATCTTGTGGACCTTCTTTTGTTGTATAGAAAGGTATTGAGCTAAGGTTATGGTGGTCATGGTGAAATTATCTTCACCTTCTAACCAGATCGTGAAGAGGGAAAAACATTTGGCATGAGAGATTACTTTGTAGCACAGTTTTTCCGACATCAATGAAATGGAAGTAGTCATAACTACCTCTAGTATCATATAGATTCAACCCAATAGAGTAATAAATACACTATATGGTTGATAATCATAAACATCATGAGGGTGTGGAATCGTCAACAAATTCAATCTCTTGATAACCTTGGTCAATATTAGGTTCTTTAGGCTCCGACTGTCAACACTAAAAAGTAGTGGGGTCCCTTCACCCACATTTTTGAATGGAAGAGGCACTACCCCTCCTCAATCTCCCCCAATTCGTCTGGTTGGACCTTTACAGTTGTGATGGTAGTACTAGGCTCCACATCGATGATCATGTTTCTCTATATTGAATCAAAGTTGGATTCAGGGTATGAATCATTTTCTTTAAGCTCAAACAACAATCATTGTTTCAGGTGAAATTCATCAGTGTTGTGCCAAGCACTTTTTTGGAGCACACACCACTTTCCAATATCCTTCTTCATCTTCTCATTACCCTTATCTTCCTTTAGCTTGGAATAGTTTTCTTGAGGCTGGAATTCCTTTCTATGTCCCTTGTTTTGTGAGTTATTGTTCTGGGGTATTCTACCCTACAGACTAACAAGCTAGGGTTTTGAGCTTGTACGTAGATCATGACCCTTAAGACTTAACTTTTAACTTTCTACCCAAAATCTCAACCCCTTTTCTCATGCAAACATGGGAAGAATCGACTCACCTTTTTACCGATGATTGAAGTAGATCCTCCATTGAGCCTTTATCTCCTCGCTACTGCTGCCCCTTCCACAAAGCTTCCTGCAATCAAGGCAAGACTACACATGCATGCTACTGATCTACTAGAGGGTTAGAAATAAAACATAAATCAAATAACATAGATGAGATTCATGTACTTGGGACGGGAAAAGAATCTTTTTCATTAGTC
>ML830685.1:26703-37012 GCA_009831015.1 Picea engelmannii | reverse complement strand
AGGTCTTTGACCAGCCTCCCCACGCAGATTGAGCTCGGATTTGATGTCAAATCGACTTGGGAGCCGATCCATTAGTGGTTGGGAGGCCGACCAGTTTCATAAATGCACCGTTTGGCAGGCGCGCGGGTTTTTCACCCCACAGCTGCGCATATGCGCTCCAAGTACGAAGATGTTGCGCGCGCGCGCGTGCCCAGTGGGTGCATAGCGCTTTGTAATTTTTTGGCCATTTTGCATAGTTTTGACCCTTTTGTTGTGCTGTGGAGTTAATCCTTGTGCCATGAAAGACTGTTTTTCTGTGCTGACGATGCGGAGTTCTTGTTGCCCTGTGCGGACGAAATTTCAGTGATAACAGCGGTCAAGGAACAATACTACCCTTCTGATAACTATGAAGACCAATACATGAGATGGACCACACTATGGCAAGAGAAGATCCAAACAGTATAAGAGTTCACAAATAATATCCATACTTTGAACACCAAGCTGGCTATCAAATACTTCGAGCAACATCTTCTTCTGAAATACCATGGGGCTTTACATATGTACATCCAAACCAAATTGGATTTCCTAAACATCTCATCATTGGGAGTTTCCTATCAATATGTTGTCAAAATCGAGCAGAAATTTAGGAACTAGAGAAAATGGGAGTTCGGCTCTGCAAATCCATAAAAACCAACACATGGTAAAAATGTCCCTAACCAACAACCTTCCGAAAACCAATCCAAGACACATGAAAAGAAGGGTAAAGAAAAGACGAAACACTAGGAAGTGGTGTGACTTCCACAAAGGCCCCTGGAACAACATCAATGAATGTCGCTCAAAAAATTTATTGGTGGTTGAGGTCAAAGACAAGGAGATAAACCCTAATTTGGAATCTGGTCTATAAAATATTGAAAACAAGCATTTGAGTGACATATACCCTATTTCTACTGTTGTGACCGCAACAATTCAACCAAAAGAACCAGTAGATCCTGAAGAGGGGGAGAGTCTCTTCCATTCATAGATGTGGGTGAATGGGACCCCGTTGCATTTCATTGTTGATAGAAGTATCCAAAAGAACCTTATCTCAATTGAGGTCCTCAAATAGTTGGGGTTGTCAAAAACATGACACCTGCAACCATACAACATCGGGTGGCTTCACCAAGGATGAGATCTCCATGTCAGCTAGCAGTGCCTCATGTCCTATGACATCCAACCCTTCAAGGATGAGCTAGTGTGTGATGTTTCCCCTATTGTTGTTTATGATGTTGTTTAGGGCCAACCATATATGTGGAAACATCATGTTGTTTATGAGTCTCGACACTGTAGTTTCATTATTACTCTGGGGGTCAGCTCTATAGGATACGACAGGTAGTTATGACTACTATTCTACCAAAACAATGCCACAAAGTAATCTCTCATACTGAAAAAATCATCCTCTTCAGAGTATATTCAAAGGATGCACATAAGGCCACTACAAACACTACATCCTCAACACCTTCTATCCAATAGAAGCAAATTGTAGAAGAGAAACCATATATTATTTCTTCACCTACAATGGTGCCTACACAATTCCTCGTCAATCCCAGAGACAACAAGCTAGTGGAATAGATTCAACCTCGCCAGCAACAAGTTCATGACATCCTTCCACAAACCAAGCAATGCAACCTCTCCAACAAGGCACACAGTGCACTAAGATTCATATTAAGAAAACAATTTCCCCTCTTCCCTAGTAACTCAATGCAATGGAGACCATTTCTTCCTAAGGGGGGAGGATTGTTACGGGTGGATATTGGTGGCAACCCACCTGTTCTAAATTCCAACTGGCCCATCTTGATAGTTTTTAGTTCAGCACGTTTCTTTGTAATGGGGACATTTCTTTGTAATTGTGGGTTCTGCACTTACGAGGTTGTACTAAATCCCTACAAATCATCTAGGTGGATAGTGGTGGCCTCCCACCTATTCCAACTGGCTTATTTTGGAATTTTTCATGTCAATACATCTTTTTGTGCTTCCAGGGCCATTTTGGGGCTGTAAACAACGTTTTCTTTGATTTCTAAAGTCAAACTTTAGATGGAGTCAAATTTTGATGGCATAATGCGTAGTTATTGAAAATACCTTTCCAATGGGCTATCATGTGCCTAAAACGGAGATAATATGCAAAATTTACAACCCCGATAAGTTAATGTACTAACTTACCCCAATGAGGCCCACATGACTTTTGGCACTTCACTCCTAGGGTTAGGTTTTTGGATGTCTAATGTTTTGGAATTCATGTTTAATGTAAAAAATCCTTGAGAGTCTCATTGTAATCATCTTGCTGCGAATGAGCGTAGTTGTCACATATCTTCTCAAAGATAAAGTTGTCACCATTCTAGTGAGTCTTGCACTCTATATTTTTATAGTCTTTGTACATTGATTTCATTAATAGAAATAATGTATTGTTGTATTTCTCTATTTATGGAAATTTTATGTGTATTTCATTGTAATATATTTACTTTCATTTTGTTCCGAAAATAATTTGGATTAGTGGTATCAAAGCAGGCTTCTCTTGATCGTTTTTCAATGCATGTCCCTGACGAGGTCCGAGTATAGAAATTTGGGTCTCGATCTTGTCTCTCTTGAGGAAAATCATTCTTTCACACCCAAGAAACCCTATATGGCAGAAGAAAATAAAAACGATGCAACATAATATTCTATTAACCAATTTCTTGAGAAATCTCTCATGCGACAGAGGGACAAAATGATGGATAATTTTACCCACATACTTCAATGCATTTCGATAGAAATAGGTGTATATTCATCAAGAAGCCACTTTGGAGGAACCTGTCCCTTCAAGGTACAAGTTAATTTTAATATTCCCATATTTGAAGCTCAGATAGATGCAAATTCCTTAGAAAAATGGTTGAATCTGCTAAAAGGTTATTTCTCTGTTCACAATTTTTCCGATAGGGTAAAGATCACCTTTGCACTCTCCTCAAGGCTCTCCCCCATGTCAAACATTGGTGGGAAAATTACTAGGAGAAAATTTACACAAAGTGATCTGAAAATGGAATGAATATGTTTCCAATAGATCTTAAAAATGAAGAAGACTTGTCTCTTTAAATTGCAAGTATAAAATAGCATGTGTTTGGGTAATTGGATCAAGTTACTAACACATAAATTCAATGAGTTTAACTTAAACATGAGAATCATATCAGATAGATATAAAACATCAACAATGAACACATAACACATCAAATAATAAAGGAGTTCAACCATCTCTTGGGTTACATCTCCTAGTCCAGCTTCCCTTGGATCATTTTCATTATGCTTAAAAATTTCTCTTACAGTGCTCATAATAAAAAATGGATGGCTTCAATGGCTTAAGAACGTACAAAAACCTCTATTTGGGCTTTTTCGACACCTCGTTTGGCCAAAAAATGAAGAAGTTACACCTCCTAGAAGTTTTCCCCTTCAAGCTTGTTGTACTTGCTCACCAAAATGCACCTATCAATGACTAACTTGGCTCTCGCAACGTTACTAGGCCTATAACCCATCACACACACACATCCCACAAAAAAGGACAATCTGTCAAACCGTTAATGAGATTAGTGTCGCCTTGGGCGGAGGTATTAGTTGCATGCGGGTCATGTGGCCACATCCTGGGGTTTAAATCAGGCCCGTTTTGCATGTGTAAATGCCATGTTGACAAGTGGCAGGTGCGTGCCACACTACTCATTGAAGTGTTAACCCCGGTGCCAAATATTATGGTGGTCGTATGACTAGCACATGTGATCAAGTGATAAGGTTAATGGAGAGGTCTGCGCCAAACTCCCATGCCAATACAAAGGTTAATGCAAACAGACATATGGTAAGTTTATATGTAAGGTAAAAGGAGTATGGGTTGAACCAAAACGTATATCTTCATGCGCCAACATGTTATGGTCATGTGGCATAATAGAATTGTGGACTGTATCTAGGGGCTATACTCCATTCTAATATACGTGCGCCGAGTGTTTGTATGGGGATCATATGCAACGGTTACATGGAAAAGCATTGGGGGTTGGGGCTAGGCCTCAACCCTTAACTTTGCCGACCATCCACCATATTCAACTCAAATATTAAATTTAAACCATATGAAATAAGAAAAAATGTGGAAGAGCTGGTAGACTGACCCTGCCAAAGCTCTCCCCCCATGCTCATAGGTCACGGGTTCAACTCTTGTGGAGTCACACATTTGTTTACCACAATAGCTAACCATTGGAGGTGCCATGTGGCAACCCATGACTGGGCCACGTGCCACCAAATCATTTTCCCAAAAAATGACACTTGTCACCAAATAATTCTCGCATCTACCACTAATCCTACTGATTCAAATCCAACTCATCTACCACATCATTGTACGGCCATACGACCTGTATGGTCAACACTTTACGGATTGTACAGTCAGTAAAAAAAATCCATATTTGGAAAGATGAATAGAACACAATATCTTTCTTATACAAGGCTCATTTGATCCTGTTCAAGTTGTGTTGGGTTTGTAATGATGAGGCCTACGCACATGTCCGATTTGAATCAATTCCAAGAACTTTCATTTCTGAGAAAAGTTTGATCCCCTGGATCATAGAGGAATATGGAATATATGGGTTCGAGCCCACTTGGGATTTTTTGTGGGTATGGTCAAGGAAAAATAATACCCTATTGATAACTACAAATACCAGTACATGATATGGACCATAATGCAAAAAGAGAAGAGCCAAACAATGTCGGAGTTCACAAATACTTTCCATACCTTGCGCACCAAGCTGGGTATAAAAGACTCTGAGCGACATCTAGTTCTGAAATACCATGGGGCTTTGCATACATACATCCTAACTGAAATGGATTTCCTAAACATCTCATCATTAGGAGTTGTCTATCGATATGCTTCCAAAATCGAGCAAAAATTTAGGTACGAGATAAAATGGGAGTTCAGGTATGCAAATCCACAACAACAAAAGCATGGTAAAAATGGCCCTAACCAATAGCCTTCTGACAACCAATCTAAGAGACATGAAAAGAAGGGTAAATGAAAGATGAAGAATGACATTTGGAAGTGGTGCATCTTCCATAAAATCCCCTGGCACAACACTGATGAATGTCACTCGAAACAATGATTGGTGGTTGAGGTCAAAGCCAAGGAATTGAATCTGATCCAAAAAATATTGAAAACAGAAAAATCATCGAAGCAGACCCTATTTCTATTGTCGCGACCACAAAAATTCAACCAGAAGAACTAGTAGATCCTGAAGAGGGGGAGCGCCTCTTCCATTCAAATATGTGGGTGAAGGGGGCCCCATTGCATTTCATTGTTGGTAGCAGTAGCCAGAAGAACCTCATCTCAGTTGAGGTCATCAAATAGTTGGGTTTGTCGACAACAACACACCCGCAACCATAAAAAATTCTTTGGATTCACCAGGCACAATATCTTCACGTCAGCTAGTAGTGTCGCATGTCATATGGTATCCATGCCTTCAAGGATGAGGTAGTGTGTGATGTTTCCCCTCTTGATGTCTGTGATGTTTTCTTGGGCCAACCATATATGTGGAAATGTCATGCTATTTATGAGTCTCAGCCCTGTAGTGTCATTATTTCTCTGGGGTGTCATCTCTACAGGATACCAGAGGTAGTTCCAACTACTATTCCACCAAAACAGTGTCGTAAGGTAATATCTCATATTGAAAAATTCATCCTCTTCACAGTTTGTTGAAAGGATGCCCATAATGAAACTACGATCATTGCAGCCTCAACACCTTCTATCCAGCATAAGTAGATTTCATAAGAGAAATAAGATATTGTTTCTTCACCCACAATGGTGCCTAAAAAATGCCTCGTCAAGCCCAAAGAGAATAGGTTGGTGGAAGAGATTCAAGTCCTCCAACAATAGGTTCATGAAATCCTTCCACAGACCAAGCAATGCAACTTCTCCAATAAGGCACACAACTCACCAAGATTCAGATTCAGAAAACGATTTCCCCTCTTCCATGGGAACTCAACGCAATGGAGACCATTGCTTCCTAAAAGGTGAGGATTGATCCAAGTGGATATTGGTGGCCACCCACCTGTTCCAAATCCTAACTAGCCCATCGTGACAGTTTTCAGTTCATACGTTTCTCTGTAATGGGGAAATTTCTTTGTAATTGTGGGTTTTGTAATTAGGGGGTTGTCCTAAAGCCCTACATAGAATCTAAGTGGATATTGGTGGCATCCCACCTATCCCAACTGGCTTGTTTTGGAATTTTTCATGTCAATACGTATTTTTGTACTTCCAAGGCTGTTTTGGGGCTCTAAACAATGTTTTCTAGGCTTACCACAATCAAACTATTTACGGAGTTAGAGTTTTATGGCATAATGTGTAGTTCTCAAAAATATATTTCCAACTGTCTATCACGCACCGCAAATGTGGATCATATGAAAAAGTTACGACCCTGGGAAGTTAATGTACTAACTTAGCCCACATGACTTTTGGCGCTTCATCTCCTAGCATTAGGTTGTTTGATGTCTAGTGTTTTGACATTCCTTTTTATCATAAAAAATCCTTCAGAGCCTCATTGTAATCATATTGTTGTGAAAGAGTGTAACCATCAAATATTTTCTCAAAAATAAAGTTGCCACCATTCCAGGGAGTCTTGCACTCTATATTTTTACAGTCTGTGTACATTTCTTTCATTAATAGAAATCATGTATTTTTGTATTTCTCTATTTCTGGAAATTTTTATGTGTATTTAATTTTAATATATGTGCTCTTATTTCATTCTGAAAATAATATGGATCAGTGTTATCAGAGCAGGATGCTCTTGATCATTTTTTAGTGCATGTCCCCAACAAGGTATGAGTATAGAAAGTTGGGTCTTGAGCTTGTCTCTCTTGAGGACAATCACTCCCGCACACCCAAGAAACCCTCTATGGCAATAGAAACGAAAAATGACGAAGCATAAGATTATATTATCTTGTTGCTTGAGAAATATCTCATGCGACATAGGGACGAAATGATGGATAATTTTACCCACATCCTTCAACGCCCTCCAATAGAAACAGGCGCATCTTCATTAAGCGACCACTTTGGAGGAACCTCCCCCTTCAAGGTACAAGTTAATTTTGATATTCCCATATTTGAAGGTAATATATATGTAGATGCCTTATAAAAATGGTTGAATTTGCTAGAAGGTTATTTCTCTATTCACAATTTTTCCGACAAGGAAAAGATCACCTTCACACACCTCAAGTATCTCCCCCATGTCAAACATTATTGGGAAACTTACTAGGAGAAACGTTCCACAGAAGAATCTGGAATATATGGGTCGATCCCACTTGGGATTTTTGTGTGGATGTGGTCAAGGAAAAATACTACCCTCTTGATAACTATGAATACCAGGACATGAGATGTACCACATTGTGGAAAGAGAAGAGTCAAACAATTTCGGAGTTCACAAATAATTTCCATACCTTTCACACCAAATTGGGTATGAAAGAATTCGAGTGGCATCTAGTTCTAAAATACCATGGGGCTCTACTTAGGTACATCCAAAACGAAATTCATTTCCTAAACATATCATCATTGGGAGCTACCTATCGATATGCTATGAAAATCGAGCATAAATTTAGGCACTTGAGAAAATGGGAGTTCGGGTCCACAAATCCACAACAACCAAAGCATGGTAAAAATGACCCTAACCAATATCCTTTCGACAACCAATCCAAGACACAAGAAAATAAGGGTAAAGGAAAGATGAAGAATGATACTTGGAAGAAGTGCAGCTTCCACAAAATCCCTTGGCACAACACTAATGAATGTCACTCAAAACAGTCATGGGTGGTCAAGGTCAAAGACATGGAGCTGAACCCTAATTCAGAATCCAATCTAGAAAATATTGAAAATAGATAGATCATTGACATAGACCCTACTGCTACTGTCGTGACCGCACCAATTCAACCAAAATAAATAATAGATCATGAAGAGGGGGAGCATCTCTTCCATTCACATATGTGGGTGAATGGGACCCCATTGCATTTCATTGTTGATAGCAGTAGCCAAAAGAAACTCATCTTAGTTGAGGTAATCAAAGAGTTAGTGTTGTTGACAAAACCCCACTCATAGCCATACAACATCAAGTGGTTTCACCAGGGAGGATATCTTTGTGTCAGCCAACAATGTCGCCTGTCATATGGTATCCATCCCTTCAAGGATGAGGTAGTGTGTGATGTTTTCACTCCGATGTCTATGATGTTTTTTTGGGACAACCATATATGTGGAAACATCATGTTGTTTATGAGACTTGACCCCATAGTGTCATTATTACTCTGGGGGGTAATCTCTACAGGATACGAGAGGTATTTCTGACTATTGTTCCACCAAAATAGTGTTGGATTACTGAGAGGGGGGGTGAATCAGTAATAACATAATTATAATCCTTTTTCTTCAAATGTTATATCAATGTAGAATTATTATCCAATAATGATCAGTAATAAATAAACAATCACACATGCACAGTACACCAGTGTTTTACATGAAAACCCAAATCGGGAGAAAACCACAGAATGCTTTTTCTTATATGTCTTGAAGAATTACATTCATTGGAAGCACCAACTTCCTTTGTTTTCCAGCTGTAACTGGAAAGAGGCTCCAACCTCCTAGCTTCTCAGGATACAACCTGATGGAAGCTCCAACTCCCCAAATCTCTGGCTACAACCAGAAGGAGGCTACAACCCCCAATGTTCTCTGGCTACAACTGGAAGGTGGCTACAACCACCTGTCCTTGCCCCGTCCTGCCACCCTGAAGTAGATGTAGAATGATGGAACCACTGTCTCACTATCACTCTGAGATATACCATTGTAAACCTATACCAATAAATCTGAACCATGCATCAACCTGTACCTCAATCTGTAATCAACCTATACCATAAACAAGTGCATCAACCATGCACCAACCTGTAATCAACCTGTACCATAAACAAGTGCATCAACCATGCAGCAACCTGTAATCAACCTATACCTTAAACAAGTGCATCAACCATGCACCAACCTGTACCATAACCAAGTGTGTACCAATCATGTTTCAACTACTCATCAAGTATGACTCATCAATATGTACCAACATCATCAACTATACACCTCATGTATGTGCGCCAACTCATCAACTACTTGTCTCAACCATGTACTCAACATGTACCTCAACCAAAATCCCTCATCAATTTCATCATCCAAATCTGATTTGTAGCTCTGTAATAGACCTGGTGTATATGATCACATTCCTACAAACCTTCCTTAACTTTTAAAAACAAGAGACTAGCGTTTTCATCAAACTTTTTTTTAGTCTCACATGCCTAGTTTTGGATTAGTCAACAACCCTAACTTGAAGTAATCATAACTTTGAACCTGTAATGTATAAAGATATGAAACTGATACAAATGTTCTTCAGTGTGTTTTATACAATTTCTCCAAGTGGCACTACTTGGAACCTCTCAGAAAAGGAGTTATAGCAAATATGGCATACCTTGCTGAATTCTGGCGTATTCTAGAGAGAAACCTTGTAGAGTGTGCCCCACACAAAATATTTTATGAAATGATATGAAAATATTACAAAGAATACTAAATAATGTACCCTAACCAACACATTTGGTCTCACTAAATTGGGATCTGTTATGAAGAAGTTACTACGTTTTTACCCAAAACACCTAATTTTTACTAGTTTCAGGACTGGCCACAAACCCTATTTTCCACAGTGTGTAACTCCCACAATAGAAAGACCCACAAGCTATATTTTTAACCACAGATACTTGGATATGTTTTCTCACTTTCATAGCAATTTCAGGATCTGAATCATTATAGAAAAACCGTTATAGCAAAAATGGTGAGATGACCTGAAAATAACATACCTTAGAAAGCACCATCAAAAGAATTTATCCTTCCTTGCATTTCGGCCTTCTTTTCTTCACTTTCCTCATAATTTCGACTTAGATATAATTTCTAAACCTCATACATCTATATATATTCAATATTCTCAAGTGTGATTCAAATGAGAGAGTGTTGCCTCTTATTTATACTCTCCAAGTAGCTTCCTTAAAAACATCTTCTAGGTCACTTGGCCCCACTTTCCTTATTTTAGGGTTTGGTCCACTTCTAATTTATCCATTAAAATTATTATTCAAATAATTTATTTTGTATTCAATTTGAATTATAATACACTCATCACTTCACTTTATTATTTACCTTTTAAAATCTCTTAAACCACTTTGATTACTTTGACCTTTTGGGGCTGCTAGATGACATATGAGGGTCCTCCAACTTCGTAAGGCCATAACTCTCAAACCG